>MQRK01219641.1:18837-29848 GCA_001938485.1 Girardia tigrina
TTTCATCATTTATTTAATAATAATATTGATTTTATATTCCCTCATTATCCGAATTATTTCACAATCCGAAAGGAATTCGATTTTTAATTTTTCGGATTAATGAGGGTTGACTGTATAACGAAGATCAATAAACATAGTTGGTGCTCTTCTCGGGTTGGTATGTTTCGGTAATATGATATATATCGATAATCAACGATTTCGTTTTCAGATTAGTCAAAAAACTTCGTTGAAATGTTACAATAGAATATTAATAAATAGAAGTTGTTTACAAGAACCAGAATATTTTTTTGAGAATAGTCAAAAAATCTTCGTATATTAATATTTATAATTTCGTATTTAATAATTGTGATCGTTTGTTCGGTCATTATTTAAATTAAAATCTTTGTTGCCTTATCACCTTTAGGTTGTTAGGATAAAATAATCAAATAAATAATATAATATAAAAATATAATTATATAATCCAAAATATTTAATACCTTTAATTTAATTTAATAACTAATGATAAAATAAAAAATATTTAATGGGAAAACAATAATGATAATATAACTAAAATCATTATAGATAACGTACATTATTAATAATGATAACCAATATACCGTTAATATTAAGTCAAAGAACATTACTAATAAGTATAATGAATTAGTTTATCATCGAGTATAAGTATATTACAAATATTTATAATGAGATATAATAAAGAAAGGTGTTTATACACAGTTTATAAAGATGCTGACACAATTCCCAATGTTGGATGGCCTCTTTTTCACTGTTATTTATAAATGAATAAATAGAAATAACGGTTAATTAACTAATAATAATAAATAATCAACGTGAAATAATTACAACAGATAAGGAGAATCGAAAAGATCAGATCACAAAGGGTCTTGGTGCAGTCAATGAGATACAAAGTATTTATCGAGGATTCATCAAAATAAGAGTATAAACAGATAAATTTTTTTGTTAATATTTGACATTTTTATTCATTTTTCATTTCTGACATGATTACTTCTAATGACAATTTCTAATAGAATAATAATTTTAAAAGATAATAACGATACAATTTCAACAATTATAAAATTTCCATTGAATCCAAATAGCCTTTTCTTCTTTTCTTTCAACTCCTTTTCTTCTTCTACATTCTTCTACATTGGCACTCCATATTATTTAATGAAGTCGTATGGACAGAGTAGAGGCTTATTTAATGTTTTTTTACGAACTTTAAGAAGAGAATTTGAAAGAAGCCATTGCAATTATGTTCCAAACACTAGATTCACGCAATTCTATTTAATATTGATATTGAATTTCATAAAAAATACATTCAAACCTGTTTTATCGGTCCATTTTATTATTATGATTTTTTTGTGTGATCTCATACGCATCGCACATTTCTGATACTTTCGGTAGGTCGATAACAAAAAGTAAAAGGTTACAAAATTTAAATAAAAACACTCATACATGATATAGATAAAAATATATTAAATTCAAATGTATATATCAAATAAATAAAAAAAATGGATGGCAATCCATTTACATAGATGATCTCTGATATTAGAATACCATGAAAAACAATAACATTGGCACGAAGTCTCAGATCGAATGTTCCTCGACTACTTTCACCGAGGAATTTTTATTTAGAATTTTTTATTTTGACATTTAGAGAGATATTTCATTCACAGAAATAAAATTTCTGGAATATTGTCTGCACATTCCTTGAAAATTCTTCTTATTATTGTTCTGGTAACACTTAAGCCAATATTTATCCACGAAGAGGCAAATTTTTATTTTATTTACTTAATACAGGACGGTTTGAAAGTTTTTTTTTAATTACAAATAACCTTTCAAAGAGGTCCCTTGTGCTAAAGTGGCTCTGTTCTATCTAATTTTTTACTCGCTTCTTTTGTCTGATTTTTTTCGACCCTACTTCCTTTGAACGATCTATACATTTTATATTAAAATATAGAATGGTATTTATTGACGTAAAGTAAAAATCTGAATTTTAATTCATGGGATTATTTCATACATGTAGTTAGATGTAGTTTTATAAGCATTTTGAAGTTTTTATTTGAATTTTCCTGCTGAAGTTTTCCAAAATTTATTCAGATTTTGATTCTCAAGAGACTTTCAATATTGAAAGTACTTTACTGCTTCGAGTATTAACTAAGTGACTTAGTTTATTTAATAGTCCAAAATACCGGTAAATAATTGGTAACTATAAAATTATTTTATAAATATAAAGAACAAATCACACATTAAAAAATTATATTCATAAAATAATTTAGAAAATATTAATTTAACAAAATACAGTTGAAAAGGTGAATTATAACAACTGTAATTATTTCATTAACATTTAACATATATTAAACTTATTTTTTAGAGGAATTTACATGATAAATCAATACATATTTAATTTGATTAATAAAAAGGAAATGTTTCATTAATATTCACTTTTTCATTTAAATTGATTGAAATGATGCTTAATTAAAAATATTTATTTTTCAAAATCGTATAATATTATATATTTAACCAATTAATATTTTGCTTTCAGAGGACATTAGTTATAAAGTATCAAAGGTTGTTATTCTGCAATATTCACTCTATTTTATTTATATTTATATCAAAATTTATTCAGCAATAATTTTGAAAAATTTCTAATTCCAAATTAAAACATCAACAACTTTTACATTTCTTGATAGTACATTAATTGATTTAATAAAACTACACCTTGTAAACGTGCTAACAGGTCAGGTGCAGTCGCGTGGCTGCTGCGCCACTGCGTTCCTGGGTCGTGAGAAAACTATTTGAAATAATATCCCATAAGATGGCGCACATGTTCAGATTCCGTCAACCGTTTAATTTTTAATCTTCCGTATTTAAAGATGATAATTCATCAACTAAACAAAGATTGAAGGCCTTATACACTCTAACAAATTCACAAATGAGAGAAAATATCAATTCAAAATATCCGTTTCAAAGGTTTATTTAAAACTTTTCATCATAGAAAATTTTTTACAAGAAGAAATATTCATCGGCAGATTTATTTCGGATATTTAAAATACTTCACATGAAACATTTTCTAAACTGAAGATAGTAATTCAAAATATTTCGATTCAATCATACTTTGTACGCAATGGCCGAAATAATGATTCTATGTTAAAACTGCCTTGTTTATAGAAAGGTATTATTTTAAAATAATTATTTTATAAGATGAATTAATAGATGAATTAGATCTATTAATGAAATCATTTCTCAAAGAATTAAAAAGATCAAGTCAATATTGCTTTTTTATTAAATTGAAACGCGATAGTGTTTTCCAACTTTCATCTTTCCTTCAAGGAGCTGCTGGAGTTCGAAATATTTCTGAAAAACATTATAGAAATCTTCGTATGAGTTCAGCGTGTGTTAGAATCATATCAACAGGCTGACGGACTTACATTTCTACGAGAAATTGCATATTTGTCATACTCATAAAATAAAGTTTTTATATTAAAACTTTCATATAAAGTGTTTATTATTTTGTGATATATAATTGTATCGTGTAACAAATTAAATATTCTAACAAAAAATTATAAGATTTTATAAACAAGGCAGTTTTGACCCCGTATCGAAATATAGAGACCGTTTGTTTGATTTTTAGAACTTTTACGCTATTTAGAAAACCTTGTCTTTCGCTTCCGCGCATGCTTTGGCAATCCAGTCCGAAACGACCAGTCATGGATTGTAGTCCCATGATTCTGCATCCCTTTGGCTGCGTACGTGGATTTTACACATCCGCGAAACGGGCATCTGAAGGTTCCTCTTACAGTTAGATCTGTAAGGCAGTAGTCCAGATGGGTTTCTAAACGACTCGCTTCTAACTCTCCTATCGAAGCATTCGGATCGACGATTGGTACTTGAATTACGTTGTCTTCTGGTATCGCGTTCAGTGGTTGATTCCTTTCTTCTGATTGTCTGGACTGATTGGTTCTGCTCGGAAAAATTTGGACTAATTGTTCATCTTCAATTTTGTGCGCTGCTTTGAAATGACTGATGAGCCATCCTTTGGTCTTGTAGTTCTTTCGACATAGATGGCAATTGAATCCTTCCGGCTCTTCTTCTTGAGGGACTCTTGAGTCTATGCTCTTGTTTCTCGTGTCGATTTAATTCTGTCTGCTCCGCGAATTCCCTGAAACAAGATTCGTATGAACATTGAAACAGTTTCATCCGCGGTCTGATAAGTTTTGACATGTCTTCTGATCTCCGCCCAATTATTCGCCTCTCGCATATTATTGAGTCGATCTTATCTTTCATCTTGAGTTGAGCGCTTTCCTGCTGAATTAATATTAAGAAATCATCAAAGGAAGCGGTTTCTCCAAAAAGCTATTCTGTGTCGACTCTTAGGCATTCTTTGATTTGTTGCTTCTTTCTTCCTGAGATTTTCTTACCTTATGTCATTGAGGATTCAATGACTCTTCAGCATCATCGGTCCATTGCCAGTAGCTAAGAGAGCGTAGAACGGGAGTCATCTCTTAGCTAGAATGTCCATTAGGTGAGGTAACCCAATTGTGATGATATCCATTCTGATCTTCTGATCCTTCCTTATTCCCAACACTAGGCGAGTACCATGATTGTGTAGGCTCTGCAGTTTCTTTACCAGTGTGTCGGTAGTCCTCCAATTTTCACACCCATAGTATACTACAGGTAGTATACAACTCTCAATCAATTTTCACTTGCTTTGGATCGTTAGTTTTGGACACTTCAGGATAGGCATCAAAGTTCGTAGCTTGCCGTATCCTTTCCTTATTCTCTCTCTGATATCTGTCTCACAAGTTCCATAAGAAGATGTTATTGATCCAAGGTAACAAAACTCGGTAACCCATTCGATTCCAGACAAGAAATCTACGTATTCTAAACGGAGTGCTACAGCAACTGGGTTTAAATATCAACATAAAAAAGACCAAGATTATGAATCTAAATAGTGACTCCAAAATACAAACAGCAGGTTGCGAGATGATGTCTGGAATTTTAGTAATAATTTTATCTACATATTAATTTTATTTAAATAATTTTTATTTAAATATTATTATTTAAATTATTAAAATTTGAAACGATTTTATATTTATAAAGTTTTTTAAATATCTTATGCTGTACTTTAAAATTCAAATTATAGTCGAATAATTAGTCATCATTAACATCTAAAATATCAATTTTCCATCTGGGTGGGAGAAACACATTTCCAAATACTAAACTCAACATACAAAATTTAAAATATTCCTCACAGACGCCTTGACAAAAGCACTAAGACTTTAATTTTTGAAATTCTTAAGAAATTTTTGTCACTCATTTCAGAAGATTCCTTAACCAACTGACATATACCGAATTTCTCTTTATTTTTTAAAATTTTAAATCTTTTAATGGTTTCATTTGATGAGTTCTCTTTCCAATTGATCTCAAAAGAATGATCGAAAGCACTTTTAATTTTTTCAAACAACAATATAAAAAAAATACTTATTCTAATATCATAATTAAATATTTTTTCCATTAAAATAAAACGAAGCGCTCTAAATTAACGAAATTTCACCAAATACAAAAAAACAACGAAAGTATTTAATAAAACTTTCTAAAATAGATAAAACACTCCATAATTTAATAAATCTTCTACATTTCTTAAACGAAAACGAATTCTTTCCCCTGTTTTTATCGACTCATTCAATTACAAAATCTGATTGCAATGGAAATCCTTTGACAAGAATTAAAAGAAAACAAAGTCAACAAATTTTCAGAGAAAAGTTGAATATTTTCTTGATTCATTGCTTGAAAGTAAAAAAAAATATAATCCAAATTATTTTGCTTTCTTGCTTCATTTATTAATAATAAATAATTTTTGAAGAATTAATGTATCGTAATAAATTTAATAATTATTGTTTAATAGGAAACAGAATCAATCTGTTTTGATTGACTTTTTTCTATTTCGTTTTCCTTTTGTTTGCTGAAGAAATAAATATTTTGTAAAATATTATTGCAATTACTTTTTACAAGTTGAAATTCGGGAAATATATTTGTTTTTAATGTTTTTTAAATATTTGTTTGTGTTTTCATATTGTTGATTTTATGAATAAAATAAAATAAATCTTTTTTGACGACAGAAATAATTCAAGATACGTTTTTTATGTTTTTTGAAAAAGACGAATAAAAAACATTAAAAAAAAGAATTAAACTTTTTTTTGTTTCTAATAAATTAAAAAAAATGACAAATTATTTTTATAAATTACAAAATAACATTTTATAATAAAAAATTGTTTATAAACGGAATATATTTCGACACGATATCCGTCATTATATGTAATCTGTTAATTAAATATTGTATTATAAAATGGTGCATTTTTATTTTATTGTTGAAAAAAAATTAGATTATACATTATAACATACAAAATAATATTTTTTGATTAAAAATTACTGTCCATGACAAGTAAATTTTGTGGCTTGGAATCCCCATCGATTTCGGGCATTTTTGAAGATAAAGCGAAATTGAATAAAATATAAAGCATAAAGTTTATTTCGAAAATAAAATACAATTTGTAAATCACTCCAAAAAAGAAGTCATTAAAAACGATTATTTAAACCAAATCATGATTCCATCCATGAAAGGAATGTTTGTAATGTTTAATGTTTTGGTTTCGAAACTTTATACTATGGTGACTACAGTATATACTTTTAAAACAATGATTTAAATATTAAAGAACCCTTAATAAATGTAACTAGTAAATCAAAAAAATATATTCATTCTTTGAGCTGGAAGAACTCTGCTTGTCCAAGAGAATTTTTTGTTCTTTTGTAGAAGGAAAAATGACTAATACATTTATTAGTACTTCTATATCTTTACTTTTTTTGCGTAAAATAAACTACTTATAAAATAACTACTTATAAGTAGATCCTTTTCAATTAATATTGTTCTAGAACACCGAACTTTCCGTTTTTTTCACATTTTGGGACATTAAAAAGAGTTTTTAATCCAATTTTCACATAATCATTTATTGTCATCGAGAATGAGTAATTGTGCAAAGTTTGGAGAATATCGATTGAGT
Organism: Girardia tigrina; assembly: GCA_001938485.1. Taxonomy (NCBI): domain Eukaryota; kingdom Metazoa; phylum Platyhelminthes; order Tricladida; family Dugesiidae; genus Girardia; species Girardia tigrina. Next base: position 25,896 of record MQRK01219641.1, read on the forward strand.
AGGTCTTCAAAAATAGGTTTCTAAATTCTATGGACATATATATATATATATATAGAAAGTAAGCTCATAAAAATAATGGCAAAATACCATAATCAAGAGTAAATGGATGTATCATCATGACTGAAGATAAAATGTGCAGAGCAAACTGGAGTATATCAAAGTCAGAAAATTGTACATTCAATTCCTCTAACATTTTGTGATAGCTGGGCTGTGAGTAACACTGACACTAACATGTCACAAAAATTGTCCTACTTGATGTTCATTGAGTGTTATTTTATTTTCATTCTACAACGGAGGTTGGAATGATTCTACTCCGTTTTTCATGTTGCAAAAATGACTTATAAGAGTGAATATACTGGACTGCATCAAGAATACCTTAGAATTCCAAAAGTTGTGGTGAATTTTTGAACCTGTTTATCTACCAACACGACAAAGCTCACTTCTCTCTGAAAGTTTTCGTTCTCGTTTCCTATCAATAATACAGTCCTGAATTGACTCAAAATAATATTCAAAATGATTTTTTGTGCTTCTCTTTGAAAAAGATTTTTAAAATCAAAATATTTTTTCTTGTAGTTCAGTAATTTTAGTAAGACCAAATTATATTTTAGTAATTGATAATAACTAAATATTGTTTTATTCTTAGGGTTATACATAAGTTCTCGACGTTTTTATTAGATATTCATAGACAAGTTACAATATAATGATTAAGATTTAATTATCAAAATACTCCCAATTTAAATCTATTACCTTTTGCCATTTTTCTGGCAAAAGATGAATACCCCTAGTATGAAACCCTTCATCATTGTAATTGAGGAACTCGTCTATGCAATTTCTGACCTCATCGCTAATTCTGAAGTGTCTGCCAGCCAGGGTATGTTGTAATGATCGAAAAATGTAGTAATGCGATGGTGCAAGGTCTGGTGAGTTAGCTGCGTGAGGGATAACTTGCCAGCCCAACTGCTGAAACAACATGAGGTCTTGTATTATCGTAGAGCAGTATGACCTGCCAAATATACTGTGCTATACTTTTTTAATGGTCTTTTTGCCTCAATTTCTTGTGCTAAGCGCAATAGTTGATCACTATATCGTTGTGCAGTGACTGTTTGACCAGGTTTCAATAGTTCATAATAGAGAGGTCCCAAAGAATTCTACAAGATGCATAAAAGGACTTTATGTCCATGAATATTGGGTTTTGGTGTAGATGTTGTTGTCTGACCTGGATCTACCCATGATTCTTTTGCTCTGGATTGTCGAAGTAAATCCACTTCTCTCTCGGGTCACGCTTCTTCACAGGAATGATTTTTTTTTGTAGCGGGCAAGGAGCAATATGCATGTTGTTAAGCCCTGGTTTGTGTTGCGCTCGGATAATTGATGTGGAACCAATTTTCCAACTTTCTGGATCTTTCCCATAGCTTTCAATCTTCTTACCACTGTTGATTGATTGCATCCTATATACATTATATGTATACAATATATGTATCCATGGAATTTAGAAATCTATTTTTGAAGGCTTTTTACTATATCTATTTTCTTCAAACTTTGTACTCTTACTCATTCTCGATGATAATAAATGATTATGTGAAAATTTGATCAAAAAAACTTTTTAAGGTCCCAAAATGGGAAAAAAGTTATTAATCGTGATGATATGGATCCACTTGTATAAGATTATCTATAAAATAACTGTATCAGATTGAAGAAGCTCAGAATTAATGACTAAATTTTTATCATTTAAATTTCTAGAAACATTTATTTTTTCAAAATTGTTTAAATGTAAGAAGAAAATAAGTAGAAAACAGGATTATTTTATTTTACATTAATAGGTTGATGCAAAATTTCTTTTTCGTTTTAAGCAAATGTATTGAAAAAGTGCAAAATAGAATCGTCGAAGTAATCATCATCAGCATCTATCATGTTTTTTCAGTTGTCTGGCTACCTTTAAATGCCATTCTTGAAAACCTTTTCCAGGTTAGATGTGATGAAGTAATAAATGTAATTCATAACATTGCCTTCATTTTTATAGCTTTAACAAGCCAAAGTGTGCAGCTGAAATTTGAAGAGAAAAATCTGATAGAACCAGATTTAAAAAAATAGGTTGAATACTGAAGAACCTTCAATCCAAGATCTAAAATTGTAATTTTCGTTTGCTACAGCAACATTGGGGTATGAATTTTCATGGAAGAGGATGATCTTCCAGGCACTCTGACCAACTTTAGGTGGCAATTTTTCGATTTTATCTCTCAGTTTGCGCAATTATTCCTATTACAGCTGGGATGTAACTGGGTTTGAGAAACTAATATAAAAACACTCCCTTTACATCCAACCATATATAAACAACATCTTCTTCCCATGAATATTCGGTTTGGGAGTACATGTCCCAATGATCTTATAAACTCTGGATTCTCTTAATGTACTAATCTTTTGTCACCAGTAACAATTTCCAAAGAAACAATTTTCTCTGGTTACGTGCATAATACAAGATGCATAAACTAATCAAGCTAGTGTGGCATCCATCTTCCAACCTAAATGATTATACCTATGCTTTCAATTTCCTTAAAACAGTAGATTGGTTCACTCCACGTTGTATAGACAGTTCACATATGGTTTGGGCAGTATTCTCATCCAACAGAGTTTACATTTCGATGTCTTGAAGTCTCCCACTTTTCTCCTTATCCACGAGCAAGATTTTGGCTTTTCTGAACTTATGGAACCCAAATTAAACCTTTGAAAATCGGACATACAACTTAGGGGCTTTTATTTTTAAACGTATTTAGTAAAAAAAATGAGTAAAGAAATATATATATATATATATATATATATATATATATATATATATTATTGAGTCTTGTGAACGCAAGTTTAGTATTTCGAAAATATAATTTGAATATACTCCATTGAATATTGATTTTTTAAATTAATATTCAAATACCCCATATTGCTATTGGATATTTGAATTGCCGAATTAATTATTTTATTATGATAAAAAAAATAATAAGGCATACATAAATAAAATAAAAAATATAAAATTTTTACATACGTCTTTTAATGATCAAACAAAACACATGATGATGCAAACGAAATGAAAATGTACATTTACATTACATTTTCATCCTACTAATTTATAAGTGACTTTAATTCTATTATCTGTGTAAATGGAGATTTGCATAAATTGTTAAATTTTTTATTCCAAATTTTATTGATAAAAAATTAATAATGATGTCTTTTTAGTTTTCAGAAATAAATCTGAATGGTCTTCATCCAAATATTAAATTTACCACAGAATTGGAAGTAGATAATAAACTTCCCTTTCTGGACATTCTTGTCACTTGGATGAATGGAGGCTATAAAACTGAATTATTCAGAAAGTCAACAGATACAGCTCTCTACAAAACACCACAAAGTTTTTGTCAGGAAAGATACAGAGAGGGTATGATCAAAGGGCTTGTTCACAGAGTTTGGAATTTGTCGTGCAGTTTTGAAATTGCAAATCAGGGTTTAAATATTCTTAGGAGGCGCTTGAGGGACAATATGTATACAAACAAGCAAATAGAACACAACAATAGGGTAACACTAGACAAATTATGTACAGATGCACGAATTAAAAAACAATTAAAAAAAGAAAATACTGAAGAATACAAACAAATCATTAAAATTCCATATTCTGAAGGATTTAGAGCGTTTAAGAAGAGTATTTGTAGAACTATAAGTAGTGCTAAAGTAGTCTCTGTCAGATCCAAAGTTCAAAGTTTCCTCTCAAACAAATCGAAAACAGTTTGTGATTTGCAAGCTAATCTGGTATATAAATTTAATTGTCACGGGTGTCAAAACTCGTAAACCAAACATACATAAACTCCTTAATTCGATCAGGAAGACACAATAGGACAAGAACAACTGTACCGAAGCTGATCAACGAGAGAGACAAACGTCACCAATGTCCAGTAGAAAGATGCTACAAG
>MQRK01219643.1:3964-19370 GCA_001938485.1 Girardia tigrina
TCATTATTAGCTTCATGTTTTGATTAAATAATATTTTTCCTTCATTCCCCAAGAATATATATTCCCACACACAACACATAAAGGAAACAAGGCACCACGCACACGTGCACATAAATAAGCAAAGTTCTGAACTCAGCAATCACACATCACGGCTAACACGAGAATGACAAATGACAAACATTCTTTTTTGGATAATCAGAACTCTATTGAACTTTACAGTATCCAAAATCAAAAAAAACATTTAGCGCATATGAAAGATCAAATTGGGAGTCCTCATCGATTTAAAAGAAAACGGGGAAAATTTTGTGGTTACCGTAACACCTACGAGTCATATAATGAACGACGCTTCTGGGAGGAACGATTTCAGTACACTATTGTAGGAATTTATACGCATCAGCGAGGAAATAAATCAAAATTAAACAAAAAGGTCAGAATTAGAAAGAGGAAGATAAAAAAAGGTGCCGATCAAAAGACACCAATTTTATTAACATATATGTCTGAATGTGTAAAAGTATTCACTTATAATGTCAGATATAATATAATTTGCTGTGTGTATTGAATTTAATCACCAAATAAGCGTCTTATAAAGCTCATAAAGTATTTTAAAGTGTTATAAATCACATTTGATAACTATACCAAAAGGAAATCGGTGTAGCTAATTATTTTCGTTCAGAAAGGGCGAAAATATAAGAAAAGAAGAATAACCATCAAAAACGAAATTATTTACTTTTAGAAAAACCAAAGATCTTACAGGAATCTATACGAACCGCTCAAAAATATAAAAGTGTATGTATAGATAATAAAATAAATGAATCACAGCGGACGGTAAAATTTATCAATTCCAGATATGCTAGTAGTAATCACTATGAATGGAGAATAGAAAAATTGGAACCGAGATGATTATTATGGAACTACTAGTAGTGAATGGAACAATATTTCATGAAAATATGACAATGACCAACCACTCAACGATCAACAGTAAAGCGACGACTACTATCAAGGGCAAGTTTATTACCTCAATGATCAAGAGGAATAAGACGATATAATGAAACCTCCAATGACTATCAAATTCGAACTTTGGCATCTGGAAATGAACATCTTAAAATCAAACTTGCAAGATATCAACAACAATTTGAACCAATGATAGACACCTCACAACAGAACGAAAGTAATTCGAATTTCAGAACGGAACGGAATGAATATGTGGAAATATAGAAAGGAAGGAAATAGATCAGACACGACTTGGAAGAGTTAATGAGAGAGGACTGCCACAAATTTATTAATTAAGATTAGAAGAATCTCATGGAATAGAATTTCGACGGTTATTCGATGAAAGGGAAGCTTTTGATACAAGTGAAAACAGAACGGAAGAGAGTATGCAGTGAATTAACAAAAATCGAGAATGGAAAGGAGTAATAGAACAGAACGAAATGAAAATAGAAACGAAAGTGAAAGAAGGCGATTTATATGGAGTTGGAAGTTTGATTGATGAGGCGAAAAGAAAGGACAAAGAAGGTAATGATGAATTAAAAGGCAGATAAATACACTAAAGCGTAAATACCCACGTAACAAAAAAAAGAGAAATCATAAAGTTCGAGATGTAGAAGAAGGCGACAAAAAAAATACGAAAGGAAAAATCTTAATCACTCAAAGAAAGAGACAAAGAGGCTGCCATAGGTTCACTCTTTACAAGAAAGCCCCAATAAAAAAAATGTGCGACAAATGCCAATGAGATGTTCGAGAAATCAAATCGTCATTTGATAATGAGAAGTTTTTATCATGATATTAAGAGGAGTAGAAAGACGACAAAAGCTGGTAATTTTATTACTGAATTAATCGTTTTAGCCACTCCAATCGGCCCAGCTTTTTAAAAAATGTAAAAACTAATAAAATTTCCAAGAGAAAAAATAAATCAAATCAGAAAATTCAACGATCAAAAAAGAAACTGACGCCGAATTACAAATGGAAATCTGACACAAATCGAGAAATGCAGCAACCAGAGGATCGATCCTGACGAAACTAATAAATCTACCAAAAATGATCTACGAATCACTGACAACTAATAAACCAGAGCATGAAGAAACTGTGTGGATCGAGGACGCCGACTCGATTGAGAGCCCTTCAGCACCTTGAGTTTCAACGGCCGACATGGACGACCAATGACGAGACGATAACTTCACGGTTCGGACACCGGACCGAACACGATCGGAACGTTTGTATGGTATCAAAAGTCGAACGGAACAATTGTAAATGATGAACTATAACTAGTTGTATTATCATGAATGGATCAATATGCATACAAAGTGACTACCGAACTTGATAAACAATACTGATTCATAATACGTGATTTTATATCCATACACTGCATATAATCTTTATATATTTCTTATCTTTCTATTACGTACCTTTCATCCTGTGTATATATATTTTTATTGAATCTCGGGACGAGATTTCAACGGAGGAGGGAGGAATGTTACGATCGAGAGTAATATGACTGAGTTTTATATCTCTCGCCAGACCCTTTCCATCCACTACACCACCACGTGAGCACAGAATTATTGTGAAGTTTGTGAATAGTCAAACTCGACTATTCCCGTTACGTTTAAGTACTCTGTGAGTCAACGGAGTGGCGAGGTCCGGAGGGGTCTGAGAGCCAGCCTTGAGATTACTTATGAACCCGGGATTGCTCGGAGAACGTGCTGGATACCTTTAGAAAACCTTTTGAAATCGTCTAAAACCAAAATAGCAATTAACTAACCTTAATTAAGTTAATTAAAAAGTTACCCGTAATGAATCAACCTGAATCATGCAGCCGCACGATTTTCGGAACACAGCCACAGAGATAAACATATTTCATATGGCAAATTGACATCGAAGCGGGTGGTCTTGTCGGAGTGGCACGCGGGTAGCAATCTAAAGATAAACAATAGTTAAGTCAAGTCTGGAGTGATAAACGAGCAACAACAAACCTTGTGAATAAACATCTGCCGATATTCCATTTTTGACGAACGACTTACCGAGAGGCCGAATCGCAGGTCGACAACTAACCGGTATCCGGTAGGTCCACAGTCACCGACAATCTAAATAATAGAATCAGTAATACAATTGCAATCTCGCAATGCCTTACCCGAGTGACATTCGCGAATCAATCGAGAGGCAGGCAGGCATCAAAATGTAAACAGGATGACGAGTGTCTCGGACAGTGTGCACATGACATCATACATAAATACTGATGTATTTCCTGCACGACGCACACTGTTACGCGCACACATCTTTTTACACACACTACACACACTACCTTGCAAGCCAATTTATTTTATTTTAACACAATTTTTTACAGAACCGCTACTCTCTTTTATTATTTCGTACGCTCATTACTACACCGATTTCGTTAATATTACCTTGCGTACTCATCTGTTATTATTATTTTATCGTCTAATTTTGATTGTGGAAGAATCTCCGAACAAGGTAATAACTACCCTTTCATTATCTTTTATTTTGAATATTATTTTCATTATTATTTGTTGATTGCGATTATTCTGTCACGCGATTTTACGAATTTTAATACATTCGAATTTTAATACGAATTTTAATGCGTCTGTTCCCTTCAACCATGAGTGATCATCGAAAAGAGTACAAAACACACACGAGTTGCCGTTGATCTCTAAAAAACAGAAGGGGGCTCTGAGCTTACAAAAATGTTGAAAAAAGTGGAACACGACATATTGAAGAATAGTGCTTAAGTTTACAAAAGTTGTCGGAGAATGAAAGTCATCGATAAAAGTTAGTTTCAGTCTCAATTATTTTTCTGCACTTCAAACTTGAAAAGAACCAATTTGTTCGAGTATTAAATTGTCACAGTGCTTAGTTTTAAAAAGTATGGTTTGACAAAGTTTGACAAAACGAATAAACGGAAATAAATCAGTCTTACTTGATTTACATGGTGGCTACTTGCTCTAATTATCTATATTTATTATACAAATTTAGTTTTAAATTCTAATAAGAAAACAACTAATATCTGATAATATGTTTATCATAACTTACATATATATAGTAATGATAAATAAATAAACATGTTTATACAGTATCCTTACTGGTAGAGTCAAAGTCTTATAATGCATTATCTAATCTATGAAGATATCGTATATAAGACACAATTTAAGTCTTCGAGCTATTTATTTAATCAAAAAATTTAGACATGGCGTTTTATAGTTTCGAAAGCTTTAAGAAATCAAGATACTTTTTAATAATGGAAGTTTCAATCATCATGTTTGTTTTGTCTTTTCCGGGTTGCCAAAGTGACATTCTCTTGCGGAAAATAAATTCGGATTATCTGGATATTGGGGGAAACGAATATGACAGTTATTATCGAGAGATAGAAAAACATTTTGTTGATGACATTCATGAAGAAGACATTTCTAATAAAATATTAAAAGAATTTCAGTGGGAAATCGAACATCCGGAAAATGATAAAAAGTGGTGGGGAAATTGTTTAGAAAGGAAAAAAAAACTAGTAACTGCATTTGTAGAATATTAATAATTATTTTATCATTCTTATCCATCTTATGTATCTTTATTAATATCATTATTTTATTCATGTACATAAGTTCAATTCTCATGATAAAGAAGTGACAATTAAGATAAAGATTAGATTCAAAATATATTTATATTTGCAATAAAATATTTTTTATAATAAGTTGATGGAAAGTGGTTAAGAAATTCTCGATTCAAATTGATTCAAGATGAAATACGATTTACAATCTTCTCTTGTAACCTTCATTCAGTGATGCTAGTACATCCTTTTAATATAACAATTTTGAAAGAGGATAAACTCTCTTTTTCGGAAGTCTTGGAATAATGTTTATGGACAGCAGATGTACTTTGGGCAACTCAGATTTCGGTGATTAAATATTTGTAGTCAAAGATATGAAAAATAATTACGTTAACAACTTCTTTTTCATAAGTTGCTTGTGAAGTTTTAAACAGGTATTACATTCCTTTTTCAATGTAAAATTAATTAATGATTTGAATTTTTGTTAAAAAATAAATGTTTAGTTACATAATGAATGAAATCAATGCAATATTTTAATTTCTTTCAGTAAATACTTCATCCAAGAAAGAATGCTCTACAAAAATACTTCATAAATTTTCAAAACTTCTTACGCTTTTCACATATTGTATTGTAGATTTAGGAGAGTCATATTTCATGCATAAAAATATCTTTGTCTTTTGTCCTGATCCCTTATGACAAGCTACCGATACTACTATCAATGTTAATGTAGCAAAAAACTCACAAATTCTTCAAGTTCAGAACTGCTCGTCCCGAGAGATGATCAAGTGAGACACGGTAAAGTAGTAACCAGACAGGCTCTGATTTGATATCGAGTCGATCACCGGACGCTAAATTGAGGTTAAAAGACTGAGGCTCATGTTCAGTGTATTGTTTTTTAGAGTGAAAGTAATTCGGATGGATTTCATTGTTTTCTGAAAGGCCTGTGAAATGCAAGGCGTATTTGTTGGAAGGCCGATGGAGAATGTGTGGATCTTCATTCGTGAACAAAGATCGAGCAACACCTCAAAATAATTCAATAAAGAAATTCCTCTGACCAGATTTACCATACGTTCGAGCTCTAGCGGTCGGTGGAGTCTGAAATGAAACTGTGTGTATCATTTGGCATGGATCTGGAAAAAGAAATTGATAAGAACCAAATGTTCTTATTTTAATGGAAATAGAAATAAATTTTGGATTACGTAAAATTAAGTATTGCTTTTGATTAATTAAATTTGGGATGAGAAATTTGACCAAATTAATAGTGTTGCAAATAAAAATCTAATTTTTCATCGATAAAAATAAATTAAACATATTTTAGCTCCACTGTAAATTCCATTCATTAATATTATGTATTCTTTGTTAATAAAACGGGATATTGTATTTAATTGAAACTGTAGAAATATATATTTTAAAAAATAAAAAGATGCAAAAGTTACTGTTTTATGCATTTATTTATTTATTTGCATTTCTTACACTATCCTTCTGATAGGAACTTCAGGGTGTAATTATATCTCTTTTCCTTGATTGCTACGGAGTTGCGGTCTTGAGGACATGACTGTACTTTTTTGAGGGTAATTAATTGCCTTTCCATCTATCTGGAAATTGTATTCCTGCTGCACGGCATTCTTCCTGTTTTAAATAAAAACTGCTTTTGTTGTGGCTCGAACGATTTGAATCATCTCGTCTGGAAGGACTTGGATCAGACTCTGTATAACGTCATTCAATTCATCGACTTGAGTTTCTCGTAACAAAGTCAACACTTATGACGCGAGCGGATGAGGATGATTACCAATTACATTTTTAACATGTTTTTATCGTTGCAGGAGGAACTCGGATACAGTGATAATTAAATTCATCACCGTTTTCAATACGTCCTTTCGTTTTGAACTGATCTCATTCAACAAATTCACCGCGGAATAATTCGGTGTCGAATCGGATAAAATATCAAACAACAATCGACAACGCTCCCCCGAGGCCACTGCTCATCATGTTCAGTATGACTCAGCATTTTGTTCTATAAAATTTTTTCGACCAAAATTTTAACATTGAGACAATTAAATTGAATTTGAGAGATAAATTTCATCAAAAACACATCATGATGGGGAATTAGTTCTTTTTTCTCATAAATCACAACCGAATCGATCACTTTCTTCGAATGGAGTCGCACCCATTTTATTTTTGATCTTCTGGACATCAGTCCCGTCAAGCAATTGAAATTAGTTTCGATAAAATCATTCGATAAAATTAATTATTTCGAATATCAATAATCAAATTCGTTTCTCTTCTTATTATCGACAAAATTCATTAATTCTACACTCGAAATTAACGTGATATCCGACGGTATTTTTATTTTATAATGACTGGATTTAATGTCATTATGAAAAAAATAATCCTGATCGATGTTTTAGTATCTGTGAATTCATTAACGAAATTATTTATATTCACGAAGATTAAAACACAATATTCAAATTTGTATTGATTCAACATTTTATTCACCATTCAAAATTAACTTGATTTACACCAATATTATTAAAACAAAAAAAATTTCTTTTCTGGTTTTTTCAGATAATATTTTTTTTACAAAAAAACCAATTTTTACAAAAATTTTTTTCACAAAAAAACAATACATAAATAAATATATTTATTTATTTATTTACATTTCTTACATTATCCTTCTGATAGGAACTTCAGGGTGTAATTGTATCTCTTTTCCTTGATTGCTACTGAGTTGCGGTCTTGAGGACATGACTGTACTTTCTTGAATAATTCCATTTTTTAATAAAAAATATATGTTTTCTTATCAATCTGGAACAGCTTTATTACCCTCATGAAGGCAGTGGGATTTTCATCTAGGAATTATAGAATCTTCATTCCTAATTCTTCCGATACTATATGTTTCTGTGGCTGCCACGATGGCGGACATTGACACAGACATTCTTCTAGTATTAGTAAATGATACGCCTTGCGGCTGATTTCTAACTGATGAAACAAATATATGTAGTCTTTCCCAGGTTCGTATGCTTCAACCAGATGCTGCTTGAAAATTCTAAAGGTTTTTTCGCAATGAAAAGATATTTAAGGTAGAAAACTTACGATTTTTATGTTTTTCCACTTTTCTGAGCTGATATGAACCGCTGTTTCGGTTCTTGAACTAGAAGCTGAGAATAAATTACAAATATCATCACATATATTACAAAGTGCATCATTCGTTTTATAAAACTTTATATTATTAAATGACACTTTATTAACTAATGGTCATAATATTATATGTGTATGAATGTGTGTTAAAGGGATAGGACATATTATTTTATCAAATTTCGATTATCGAACAGACATTTGAGAAGGGATTCATTTTATTTAAGCATTTTTATTTGTTAAATTTTCTTTATCTTTTAATTTTAGACCTAATTTAATTTTGACTTATTATATAATGCATACGTTGTATTATTGAATGGACATAGTTAAAATTATTTCTGAAATACATGAAGACATTGTTTAATTCAGATTGCAAGAAAGATGTTAGCTTAAACCAAATTTTATCCGACAAACGAATCTCATTAATACGAATCACCAAATATTTTCTATTTTCCTTAATTCCAATTGGAACAATTATGTAATCTAGGCATTTTAATTTGTTGAAATAATAAAATGCATACTGAAAATCTGAACTTTATTTCCAAAATTCACTATTAGTATATTTGTGCGACAAAATCATTTCAGATAATTGGCATATATGTAATGTAGAAGCGAAACGAAACGACACCATTCTGCGCTCATGACTAACAAGTTAAAATCTCTACAGACTTTCCATATTTTATTTTTGGTGTGTATGTATTCCTTATCAAATGTACATATCATGTTTATTTGCTTATGTATTTTTATTAGCATCAGTTTTATTTTTTTAGTACAGAAATATTGAAAGAAACTCCAAAATTTTGAAAGAAAAGATTTTCTTATTTTAAAAGTCAAAGAAGTCAAAAAGAAAGTTCAAAGTATTATTTTTCCCCCTTGCATTAAAATAATAATTATGAAAGATCATAATTATTATTATTGACCAAAAATTTATGAAATGAAAAAAAATCTACATTGTCATGAGTGCATTAAATAATGAGTTTGAAATTTATCCAAAACAGAAAAGGGCACTAAAATAATTACTTTGGATTTTACTAAAAGAGAAAAGTTCATTTTAACAAATTCAACGAATCCAATAAATACAGTACGGATAAAATTAACCGGGACAAGCCTAAAATTTCATTTTTTCCACAAAACCAGCGTCATACTTGCTGTACAGAGGGAGAGCACACTGCATATGACATATGTTTCTACTACCTGTGTTGTTCTCTCTTACACGCACATGCACACACACGTGAGTAATAGTCAAAGCCAAGTAAATGAACTCACATGCACACACATTAAGTAGAAGCCAAAATATACTGTAAGTAATGACACACACACTACACGCCAGTAAATTATGTCTGTTATTTGGTATGGGGAGTCTATAAAGAAATTCTCAGAAAGCCATTATTTGTCATTCTGTTCTGCAGGCGCAATGAGTGATACCACATTAGGGAATCGAGAGCGGATAATTGCATTGTATTTGCACACCAGTAACACGCAACGCAAGATTGCTACAGATTTGAATTTATCGAAGAGTTATGTGAATCGTATCATTACGAGATGGAATTCTAAAGGAAGCGCAGAGAGTGGACGAAATGGACATTTCGACAGGAAGAGAAGTTGACCAGGCATGCTCAGAGTCTTATCTTTCAGGAAGCTAAGAAGTTTCCAACGAAGACTGCTCAGGAAATTCGCAGCAGAATGGGCAGCATTGGCTAGAGTGTGTGCCTCGACACAGTGAAGAAACTCCTTAGAAAATTTGGCCTGTATGCCTATCGACCACTTGGGATTCCCTTCATTAACACCAACCGCAAAAAAGATAGACACCAATGGGCTTACATGCATGCGGTGTACGACGAGGATGACTAGAATCAAGTAAGCAAAATTTCATTTAATTGTCATTGCTTACCTTATTTTCATGTCACTGCTGGTCCCAACCCTTACTGTACAGGTCATATTTAGTGACGAGACAACGGTGGAATTGGGATACAAAACAAAACCATTCGTTCGACGTTCAAAGGGTTGTCGCATTCGTGAGGTACACACTGTCCGGAATGTAACATTCGCCCGGAAAGTGATGTTTTGGGGAATCATATCTGCGAAAGGTCCGGGCTGCCTCGTCAAAGGTATGTCAACCTTCTGCAGCAATATCTCCTACCGCAGGCTGCCTCGACACAGTGAAAAAGGGTTGTCGCATTCGTGAGGTACACACTGTCCGGAATGTAACATTCGCCCGGAAAGTGATGTTTTGGGGAATCATATCTGCGAAAGGTCCGGGCTGCCTCGTCAAAGGTATGTCAACCTTCTGCAGCAATATGATTTTCCCAATAGCCCCTTGGAGTTTCAACAGGATAATGCGTTCTGTCACAAGGCAGAGCGAACCATGGCCTTCTTCCATCAGCAAGGCATCCAGCTCCTTGATTTGGCGCCCTACTCACCGGATGTTAGCCCTATTGAGAATGTATGGGGTATGCTGAAACGAAAAGTTTACAAGGTTGGCAGCGCCTCCACAGTTGAAGAAGTAATTGCGCAAGCTCAAAACCTTTGGCACAATGACAATAACATTCATAACCTGTGCGTGTCCCTCTGCTCAAATATGTCTGAGAGTCCATACACTGTTAAACAGTCGTAGGGGTCCCATTTTCCTATAAAATAAACACCTGCTTGCTTGGATTTCATCTGTGATATGTTTTTGTTGGGGGAAAAATTGAAATTTTAGACTTGTCCCGGTTAATTTTATCCGTACTGTACAACGTTCCATCACCAGAAAAGTTGGGTATATTTTTATTATTTAGTTAACTGACATTACTAACTGCGATCATGTTTGAAATTGGTTATCAATATTATTTAGTTATCTATTCTTTCTTTTTATTTATTAAAGTATGTTTACAAATCTGTTAGATTGCTTGATTTGTCAGCTTCCTTAATATCTAACTCATATAATTGACTAGGAAATAAAATGCAAACATACATATTATTTGTTTCCTAAATAAATGATGTTATTTCTTTTGTTATAAAGCCGTTACTATAATAAGCATAATTTGTGCATTTATGACATATAAACTATGCATTAAAACGCGGTCTTCGTTTACCTTTGTGTTAAAAAATGAAATAATAGCCCTTGTTAAGATAATAAATTTAAAAATTCTTTAAAATCGTGTCATTTATAGCTTCACGTTTTACGAAGAATAAATGTTAAAAGAAGTTTTTCTAATGCCGAGACGTAACGCTATAATGTGCTTGATCATACTAGTTCTTAATATAGGGCTGTGATTTGAATTATACGTGAATGTTGCACCGTAGTGTACAGATTTCTTCATTAGTATTTCTGTCTATTGAAATGGAAATTATCGAAACAATAGATTTTGATAATATAACTGAAAAAAATACCAATACGAATGCAAAGAAAGTTAAATTAAATTAAAAGTTATTTATTTACATTTTCTTTGGTAATATAGATAACCAATGTACTAAGAGTAATATTTTATATTAAAAAATATTGATAGCAGTAAATAAATTTGAAATTGCATAATATTTATTCTTTTATTTACTTCTATATTTTTATCATTATACGTTTCGAAACAAATTTCAACTTTGGCATAAAATGGCTCAAAATCCTAGCCATGCAACTGATTAACCATAAAAGTTTACGTTTTTCTTTGTTCTATAGAACCGAGTTAATTTGCTTCCCATTCGCATAAAAAGGCAAATTGTTACACCTTCTGGGATTATCATATTTCCCAAGGATGGTTTTGTAGCACTGCACTCAAAGATGTCAGTCAGCCTCTGTCAGAAATTGAACTTTACATGATTTTCAGAGTCTTATTTCATAATAACAGTCAAAATGTTCCAAGAAGAGTAGGCGTCAGATGTTGGGATTATAATGATGAATGACACATAAAAATATATTTTCCAATTGAACACTGTTATTATTATAAGAAAAAAGGACGCTTTTAAACTCAATGTTATCAAATTGAAAACATATTTCTAAAAAGGGGACAATTTAACCCCCTCAGAAATCAAAATTGGTACAATAGACGAACAGATCACCCGATAAATCAATTATCAAGAAGGTAATACTCAAACTGAGCTCTTACAATCGCAGAAGTCATGGAGAAAGATTAGAATAACGTTTATGATGAAAAGAGTTTCAGAAATTTTAAAAGCAAAAAGTATTCAGACTAGAGATGTTTTTCTGATAATGGATTTGGAAACGAAGTAGCATGATTACAGTGAAAGTTGACCAATTTGTTTTACGGAATGAAAATGTATGTTTATGTGTTTGATTGATTGTGTGAATGATTGTGTTTGTATGTTTGACCTTGGTAATTTTCCGAATGAAAATTATAAACTAACTAAAATAGAAATATAAAATGAGAAGCATAATAGTTTTGTAACAAAAATGGGGAAAAAATCAGACGAAAAAGACTTTGCTTTAAGGTTATAGTTTTTGATGACCAAAATGTTTCAAATTCACTATCAAAGAATGAATGGGAATCCCAGTATAAGTTTATTAGATTTTGGATAGTTCTTCTTGCAAAGTTTTAAAAATCTTCAAATGACGGGCTTATTCTTTCTGTTGTTTCAGATTGGGACAGACGTGTAAAGTGTACTGAGCAAACAAACACCTTTGCTTGGTTTCCGCTTGTAAGCCGTTAAAATGCACCCATAAGCCGTAGCCAATGACTTGCTGTTGTCGATATCCTTGTTCTTTATCAGTTCGATCATATTTGGAAGCTCTCGCCGATTCCGGTCATTGCTGTATTCTTTTCAAGTAGTTTCAAAGCAAGTGACAGAGAAGTGTAGAAATTATCTGTTATGATATTGTAGCCCATTCTCAAATAACCTTTCATTAGCCACAAGACGATATTTTAAACTAATGATTTATCTCCAGACAGATCTACATCTCTTCTAAGATACGGGAAACCATCACATAAATATTTGGTGTCGATATCTACCAACATAAAGAACTTGATGCCGAAATTGTCAGGCTTGTTACCCATATATTAGGTGAAGATATATCTTGCCTTTGTTGAAAAAAGCTGTTCATATATGCATAAATTTTCAGCAGGATTAAAGCACTTTCTGCAATTAACAATAAAGGGATGCCACAACTGAGAAGCAAACACAAACTTCTCCGAGAGTAAAATTTCGCTACGCTTTTGTTTGTAATTATATCGGGGAAAACCTAGTATTTCCATTGATTACCCCAGTCCTTGAACCAAAGAGATTATAATCGAAGATTTTGTCCCCCCTAGTACCTCTTGCATAAGTCAATCCAATCTGTACACAACACCCTTCTAGCCTATGCTGAAGTTCCTTCTTTAGTATTTTACTAAATAGCTTTATCAATGAATAGAAGAAATGCACTTAACAGTGATCCGACTTCAAGCCATCTACAAGCGTAAACAGTGAGTCCCAGTTTAATGCACAGAATGTGGTGTTTACGCGCTCGTGCAGTACTTCCAGCGACAATGACCAACGACTCAACGATCAACAGTAAAGCGACGACTACTATCAAGGACAAGTTTATTACCTCAATGATCAAGAGGAATAAGACGATATAATGAAAACTCCAATGACTATCAAATTCGAACTTTGGCATCTGGAAATGAACATCTTAAAATCAAACTTGCAAGATATCAACAACAATTTGAACCAATGATAGACACCTCACAACAGAACGAAAGTAATTCGAATTTCAGAACGGAACGGAATGAATATGTGGAAATATAGAAAGGAAGGAAATAGATCAGACACGACTTGGAAGAGTTAATGAGAGAGGACTGCCACAAATTTATTAATTAAGATTAGAAGAATCTCATGGAATAGAATTTCGACGGTTATTCGATGAAAGGGAAGCTTTTGATACAAGTGAAAACAGAACCGAAGAGAGTATGCAGTGAATTAACAAAAATCGAGAAAGGAGTAATAGAACAGAACATTGCTAAGCAAGAGGCATTGGAAAATTCCTTATTTTCAATTGATGAGAAAACTACATTCTCATTTTCTTCATCATTCGAGTCAATCTCCTACATTATAAGATTTGCTCATTTCTAGTTTTACGCTAAATATTCTATGTTAGAACACTGCATGTTTACTTCATTATCTCCAGAGTCTTCTGGATTAATTGCTCATATGACATCCAAAAAGGCTTGACGTCTTAGCCGATAAGACATTCCTTTGTTGGATAATATAAAGATTAAAATTTATTAGTGTTTGGATATGTGTATATCTTTAACTTATTCTAAGAGTCGTCATGGAGAAAAGACTTGCAATTAATAACATTAATACTATTCATAAATTACTTTATGTCTACTTACCGTTTTTTGGAATAAAAATAGATTAGGAAAACGATTAAAAAATTCAAAATAATGTACTTATTTAGGTGAATTTGAAAAAAACAAGTGCAAATTAAATTCAAACTAACATTTCTTTAGGTAACAAATGAACAATTATTTTTTAAAAACAACACTCATCCATTAAAAAATATATTTACAGACAATATATTTCGACGGATCTACCGTCATCTTCAGCTCACTAATTAATAATCAATTCACCTGTATATAAATACAAAAATGATGATTATGTAATCATTTGCATGAAATCATGCTAATCATTTAATTTAATTTAATTCAATCGCACAGCTGGTTGAGACTGCCGATTGAACATTGATTTTAGGGCAACGTGACCTAATTAACAATGCTTCACATGATACTCTCTCCCAATAACTGTCAAAATGCTTACACAGAATTTTGAAATTATCAAAATTAACATCGCATTTATATTTTTTCATATGTTCTTCAATATTACTCTCTTACTCTCTTTTCGGTCATGTTCTTGAATTCGTTTACAGAGATGACGGGCAGTCTCTCCAATATATGTGGCATCGCACCCATTACATTTATATCCATAAACAATATCAGAAAAAAGTGTTAAAGGTGTAATAGATTTATTACTGAACATATTTTGAATTTTATGATCGTGATATAATTTTAAAATTTAATTTATTGTTAGTTGCTTGTAACAATGCATTTTTAAAGTTTTTAAATCTTTCAGCATAAGGTACAATTAAACAATATTTAGGTATATTATTAATATCTAATGATCCTTCGATTTTTTTCTTAGATCCATCAGAAGCCAAACTCTGATTTTTCGAAAAATCTTTCAAAAGTATTTTATCTACTGCTTCCTTTATTAATTTTTTTCAGTTAATGAGTAGAGATACTTCATGGTGAACAGAGATTTCCCCCAAAGAAATCCCCATGTGAAAAAATGTTCAAAACAAATTCCCCATTTTTCAAATTGCCCATGACGAAAATTACCACGATTGTAGTAAATTCTTAACATTTGTTTTAACAAATTATTTTACGAAAATTTGGTTTAAATGATTTAAATTTTAATAATTAAAATCGCAGTAATGGATATTTGCAAATAAAAGAGAGGCAACAATGTTTCAATATAAATATTTATTTATAAGATAATAATATTATTAATAAAAAAAATTTTTATCAAAACAACCACGTTTTTCAAGCATTACCAATTACTAAAAAGAGGAAAACAATTTTTTTTCTAGACATGTGCGAAATTTTATACCTAACCAAAAACGTGGGGCCGAGTATAAAATTTCGCACATGTCTAGAAAAAAAATTATTTTCCTCTTTTTAGTGCATTGGTAATGCTTGAAAAACGTGGTTGTTTTTATAAAAAAATTTTTTATTAATAATATTATTTAAC
>MQRK01219643.1:19420-46941 GCA_001938485.1 Girardia tigrina
GTTATCATTTAGGAATTCAAATCTTTCGATTGATTTCGAATAACAGAAATGATAATAAAACCAAAATAACAAAGTTTTATTTTAATAAAAGTAAGTTTTATTTCAAAATAATTTTTTTGAACGTATTAATTAATATTATTGATTTTTTTCATAAAGTTAAATTATAGCATATGCGGTTTATGTAGAGCCGTAAATGTTTTAAAATATTGTATTGTCATCGGAAGCAAGCCTGTATAAAAAAATCAGCTCAATTGGATGACTGAAAGTGGTCGAGAAATCAATCGCAAGATTTGTTCCAGACAAGAAAGCAAGCTAATAAAAACGTGGTAAAAATCTGTAATCTTCATCTGCAATTGAATCTTGCTTTAATCTTCCGAATATTTTCCAAAATCTATATTTTAAAATAATTGCCAAATTCGATTATTTAAACCACCATTAATTTAATTTAATTTGATGTATTTTAATTAAATTCAACTTATGATGAATTTAATTAAATTGCGTCAAACCATTCTAAATTATAGTATAAATTTGGAGACAACATACTTTACAACATAAAACACAACACAAAACATTCGTGACATCGGTATCACCGTTATAAGAGGAAAATTTTCACTATTAATTTGAATGTATTTTATGCTATTTTTTAATTTACACTTTTCAATTTTAGTATGTTCTTTATTTAATCTCGATATTTTTATCACTTATTACAAATTGTAATACTGTATCGATGCGAACGAATTTATATTTTATTATTATCGAATATTGTTACTATTCAAGAAACGAATAAAAAAATTGCTTATGCTCAATTTATTGTAAAACAATCAATTTTAGTATCGAAATTCGTTCAAATATATATTCGTGATCAAAACATTAAGCTTCACAAGTCCAAGTTCTAATTTCGACTGCGCACCTCTGCTACAACAGTAGATCGGGCAGAACAACGCTGTGATATTCGACGTCTGAAATCATCGCACTGACGAAAATTCAATGTTGCAATAAAACTTTTAATAGGTTTGATAAAATAAAACAATTACTTAAATTAAAACCTATATTGGTTTATTTAATAACACAGAAAAACTAAAAATCATAACATTTTTACCATAAGTCGGGTACTTATTGAAGGCACCACGTAGCTTTTATCAGTCTAAATAATGGGAAAAGTTATAATGGATTAATATGAATTTAGTGGATTATGACAAATTGAATTGTAACAATATGAAATGACGAGATGAAACTCTTCAAATGCTACATAAAGTTGGTCTATATATGTTAAAGCATTCCTCCTATGCAGATGAGTCAATCCCCGTCCTTTCAGTGTTCTAATAACTATTTGTGAGACGAGATGATCGTACTCATGACAGAGCATGGAAAGACAAAATCAATACAATATCTATTTTATTAAAAAATACAATATACAAAAATAAAACGAATACAAAATTCGATTTTTCAATGAAGAATAAAATATTTATGGGTTTTCTTTGTATTTCTTCGGCTCGTCATCGATTTCACTCGGTACAGACGAATGCCTCTTTCTCGAATAATCCGGTCTGAATCAAAACATGTATAAGCAAGCGAATCACGGCCGTGTCGATAGATATTTTTATTTTTCAATTAATAATCAAGAAGGATAATTGTTGTTCAAATCAATATGGGTTGATGTCCTATAATCAGTCTCTCGAATAATAGATCACTTCATTTTGTAACTCATTAATTATTTCCACAAAGTTATTGGTTCGGTTTTCGTTTGACAAAATGCACTGTGCGCAGATCTGGTTGGAAAAGTGCGGAGTGGCAACTTCCTTTGTGAGTAGACGGCATTTACATTCCCCTTGCATTAAATGTGCATCAATAGATCCTGCTAATTCTTCCACAGCCGCATATTCTTCTTTGTGCAGCTGTTTTATGAACGCTGCACCATTAATTTCATCGACATTTTTAGTTCGACATTTAGTTCCCTTGAATTGCAACAGATGTTGAAAACAAACTTTGATTAACCAACTGAGATGTTGTTGCTCGATCCATATAAATGCATGCACTTGCCAATGAGACAAGTATGTTTTTAAATGAAATGTTACAGTGTCTTCACAAATCTGTAATCAAAAACCGGATACAGCAAAGTTATTTCGTGGCAGCGGAATCTGAGTGCAAAAATGTTTGTACTTTTAATCGATTATTGTAAAATATTTTTTCGGTTCACTGAAGCAAAAATAAGCATAATTGCAATCGGCTATAATAAAATTTGCTGTGTACATGTAGCTTGTTGCTAGACACTCAGTTATGCTTGCACTAATGTTAAAACTTTTTAAACAATCCAAGTAAGCTCTAACTTAGAAACTTGTGTGGTTAATTCGACAACCCACCATCTGTTGCCATCAATGGTGAGACCGTGAGTGCTCTTTTTGATGATGACAGTTCCGGTGATGCTAATCCTATCATACGCTACATAAAGTCAGCCTCTATCTGTTCAAGCACTCCTCCTCTGCAGATGATTTCAGAAATTTAGACAATTTTCTGTCGCCACCACGGCATTCAACAGTAAAACGCAAACGACACTCGATAGTTTTGTAACACTCTGTATTAAAAGTGAGCTGAATGATTAGAAGTATAGTAGTAATCAATAAGCTCACTTTTAATAATAAGTAATAACTTGGTTTAACTAATCATATCATATTTAACAATAATATGGACAGGGAAAACGAATAGTTTGTATCAATCTCAACAACAAAAAGAAGAGAGGAGTATATGGAATCATGAAATTTAGTTACTTTAATTTATAATTTTGACGATTGTTTAAACAAGATATATTGGAGAATATTTTCAAACAAAGGATGTTGTAAAGTTGTTCAGTGGATAATCTAAGGTATTTGAGATTAGTGGAGCGATTACTGTTGAGAGAATCGCTGTTGCCGAACTTGTGATTGATTGACATTTGTGGCTAGAAATGTTTTTGATGGCAGTGAGTGCGGATGAGGAATCTATTTATATCAAAAGAAATGCATTAAAATTTAATGTTGACAGTTGAATAATTCCATGACCAGAGATAGAAACGACAGAAATTTGTTAAATCCAAAATTTATTTAGAAAGTTATTGTTTATATAGAAAGATGACCATTACATCACAGTCTGTTACGTCAAAATACTCTAATATGATTGGACGAATCTAGTAGCTGGTTCCTTCCGAAGTTTCCCTCAGGATAGCTGGCGTTTATGATTCCGTAGTTGAACCTGGTAAAGCGAATGATTAGAAGTATTGGGGGCGAAATGCTCTCAAATTATTCTCAAACTTTAAATGGGTTCGAAGTGCGCCTCTCTTTAATATTTTTGTTGGAGGTGTACATCGTGCCTAGTGGGCCATTTTTGGTAAGCAGAACTGGCGATGTGGGATGAACCAAACATTTATCATTTAGACTAGGTTTACAAAACTTTATCAAGAGTGCTTCAGTAATTGTCCTTTCATAATTGTGATCAAATAAACAATATAAACAATAACTTTCTAATTAAATACAGAACTGAAGATGCCACAAAAGTAGTGAAACATGTTTTCGAACAAAAATTTATTGATTAATAATTTGTATATATATGTTAGTGACACCACTGATTTACAGTTTTCTTTACTCAAATTTGTGTCACAACTAAGTGTTGTCCTCTGAATTTAAAAATAAAATGCACGGTATGCCACTCAGTGTTTTGGTTTGATTGACTGAGGTAATCATTGTAATGGGGACAGCTAGTCGATATAGTTGCGTGTTTAAATGTCATTTTAGAGAGTAACACCTAACTAAGTACAGTATTGTACGTTCCATTTTCAGGATATCGGTTATAATAAAATTTTTTCTGGCAAAATGCGCTTTATTATACTCGGAAGTTACTACGTATCCCTAAATTGACGATATTATAAATAATTAAGAATGTACCGGCTTCGGTTCCGGCAAAAGTCTACCGGTTTTGATGCTGTTTTTTGATCAATGTTTACAAGACTTAGACACTCATAAATAATGCTATTAAAAAAACAAGTGATGGTATAATATGATCTCAAAAATGATGCTTTTACAGGTGCAGTTATACAGATTTTATTATGCTGATATCATTTTTAATAGATTTTATATTATAAAATAAATTATTTTCTATAAAAGTAAATCGTTTTTACGATCATTTAACATTTGCATTAACCTCTAATTACATTAATTAATTTTTAAAAAGTTAAAAATGGTAAATATATAATTATAATATAGTATGATAAAGGAGAAATATTTTTAGATTTCTTATTTTATATTTGTACGATCCGCTTCAACTATTTTCACTGATTTAACGGTGCCACATCTCGAATAAATTGCTCAACAAATTATCCTTTTTTGCATCATTTTTATTCCTTCGATAAACTTTCAATTGTTCGTGTGTTTTACTAATGTTCCAAATGTTTTACTAATAATTCATTTTTCTTCACGCATTAATGCTCTTAAATCGATGGGGACCAATAACCGTTTCCAATCACTAATTACTAGGAATTTACCAAGGAGTTATTGGTTATTATTTCCTTCGTCCTTTTTTTATAATTTTTTGTTATTGTGTGTTGTCTGGTTTAGGTTCTGGGTGGACTTTGTACCCACTTTTAACTAATTGGGTTTTTCATATGGGTTCTGCTGTTGACTTTGCTATTTTTTCTTTACATTTGGCTGGAGTTAGGTCTATTTTTGGAGCTATTAATTTTATTGCTACTATTGTTAACATGAAGGGGGTTAAGAGTTTTATTTTATTGGTTTTGTTTGTGTGATCTATTTTGATTACTGTGTTGTTGTTGTTGCTTGCTTTGCCTGTTTTGGCAGCTGGGTTGACTATGTTGTTGACTGATCGGAATTTTAATACTACTTTTTTTGATCCTAATGGTGGAGGGATCCTATTTTGTTTCAACATATATTTTGATTTTTTGGGCATCAGTGTGGACTAGTTCAGTGTGTAAATATTTTGATATAGAGCCTTCCGAGACACATGCAAGTCAACATTGCTCTTTGACAATCAGGATACAAGGCAAATGATAGAGCTTGCTAGCCTCCAGAAAAATAAACAAGAGTGCTGCTCATATTCATCTACAGTGCGTTCCAAAAGTCTGTTCGCACCCATGGAAATTTTGATTTATGCTATTTATTAATTTTTTTAATTTGTTTAAATGCTTTAATTTAAATCATTTTAGTAAATTTAAAATTGAAATATCAAGACCATCTTTTTTCAATATGAATTAATTAAATGTCCATCTTTTAGATTCAATGTCAACTCGAAATATAGATATAAGGTTTAGGATTATTATTGTAGAATTAATGAACGAGGGTCATTCAACGGGTCGGATACAAGAAATTATGAAGGTTAGACATGGTATTATTGTTTCAAAGCGGGGCATTCAAAAAATTGTACATAAGTACAAGACATTAGGTACATATGAAGATAAAAAACGTAGTGGACGACCTTCAAAATTACCAAAACGTTCTGAAAGAATTATTCGCCGTATATGCTTGAAAAATAGGCGTATGTCGATAATTAAAATAACAGGAGCTTTCAATGCAGCTGGAATGATACATGCATCAGGAAGTACAGTGAATAGAATTTTGATAAAGTACGGCTTAAAAAGTCATTATGCTGTTTGCAAGCCTTTATTGAATGGAAAGCAACGAAAAAGAATAGTTGAATGGGGTCGGGATAAACAAAATTGGGACATCGATAAGTGGTTGAATGTAGTTTTTAGCGATGTTCCGCACATACAGCCACACTCGTAGTGAAATCGTTAGAAGGTTTGACAATGAAAGGCTTAGTCACAGTTGTACTAAGAAGGTCCTCCAACACGGTACCAAAGTTCATGTATGGGGATCTTTCTCCAGATTTGGTGTTGGTATCTTAAAACGGATAAACGGAAATTTTAATTCGAAGAACTATCAAGACCTAATTGTCAATAACATAGACATTACAGGGCAATGCTTGGTATTCCCCCTTCCAAATTTAATATTTCAGCAAGACAATGCGCCTTGCCATCGATCAGCATCAACAGTGATTGATTGGCCTGCCAACTCACCAGATGTAAACCCAATTGAGAATTTGTGGTGTATTATAAAGAGAAAAATAAATAATATGGATACTTTGAATTCAGAGAAAATGTGGATAGAAATACAAAAGTTATGGTACAACATACCAAGTTCTTTATGTCGTCGACTTGTCGATTCGATGCCGCGAAGGGTGTCTTCAATCACCAAAATGAAAGGGTACCACACAAAATATTAAAAATAACATTTTTATTTGTAAATATAATATTTACTTCCACTTCATCGTCTTTTTACTTAGGAAATTTGTATAAGTGATGATTTTTATGGGTGTGAACAGACTTTTGGAACGCACTGTACTACTAATGAAAAAAACACACCACAGTTCAACAAACTCTGAAACAACGATCTCCACTTCTTCCAGAAAATGCAGTAAAACTCTTCCTTTTCAAATTTCATTTGCATTTGCTTGACTGATTGATGAACTGTTAAAGTATAATTTTGAAGCTAGCTTCTTATTTGCCCATCGACTTTCAGACGTAATGCGTTTCTCACCTTCATTATATTCCGTATATCGTTTAATATTTAATTATCGTTTGTTTTAAATTTATAACTATTTGCAATGTTTGCAAAACCGGCTCGGGCACCGGCCGGATGTCAGAAAAGGAAACCGGTACATCTCTATTAATTATTAAATTATATTACTAAAACACAATTTATAAAATGATATCCAAATGGCGGCACCCAAATGAACTGCTCCTCATAGTCAGTCTCTCCTTCATTTATAACACAATCAAGATACGTTTGTCCTTCCCGAAAACCTGACAACATGGCACAGGCGACACGATTGTACAATGGGACATGGAAATCGAATAGATATTAGTACAGACAACAAAGAAATGTGACCAGTATTCGAATAATTAGTGGAAAACTCAAAGTCGCCAAAATAATCGATTGGTTTGAATGGAGAGTAATCAATAGTTGTTTATATTAAAAATTTAAAAATCGTAATAATTGCAAATAAACGATCGAGTGAATTGCAATAAGCAGCACAGACAATGAGAAATCTCGAAATATTATTATTGTTAATTGAAGAATAATTATAATCACAGTTGACCAATCAAAACAAAACAAACCCAAATGGAGATTGTTGTGTGACTGTCTCGATATTTGTGAAGCACATGGCCACTCCGCCTCCCGCTGTGGGGATCAGGTCGCCCTAAAGTCACAATTAAACGAGGGTAACAACAAGTAGATTCGATGTTTGTAAAAAGACAATTAAATAAGCCAGTGACAAGTACCTCGTGAAAGTCTACTTGAAATCGATCGTCTGTGACTGTTTGGTGCTGCAGAATGTATTTATTCGACTTCTTGAGATCGTCCAGCTCTATTTTGGCCGACGACTTGCGTCGTTTAATGTTGAGCTTGTGTAGAGTACCGCTCGGGATTTCATTCTTTTCCTTGTGCTCTAGAAATAATTCTGCACGCCAACACGCCGCAATGATCCATCAATGATAGCAATATTCGATAATCAATAAAAAACCAACCGCCTTTGATTTTGGATCGACGATAATATCGATTAAAATAGCCTTTCTTCGTCGACAACGGATTTACAATAACGCGTTTCTGAGAAGACGTTATCGTATTATTTGCCGCCGATGCGGACGAAATAATGGAACCAGATTTGTTGCTGTTGGAGATCTCTTCTTCGAATTTTTTGGCCAAAATTTTAACCTGTGTAATTATTATTAAAAAATAATAAAATCAGAGAAATCGTTTATTAGATATCCGTTGTCGGAATGTATTGTAAGTTATGGTTACTCTAAATCAGTGATTGTCAAACATGTCACTACCGCCCACCAAAGGACGTTTCGGAGTTTTTGGTGGGCGGTAGTATATAAAAATATTTCCTGTTAGTTCAAATATAATTGTTTTAAAACATTTTTATTCGATTTCGAAAACACACATATTCGATTTCTAGCTTTTCAGATGTGTGATGTTTTGATGTACCACGATTCAAAGCTTGCAGATTATTTACTTTTGTATTCATCGTCTAAATTATTATTGCTGCAGGTGTTTACTACTTTTTTTGTATTTATATAAAGAGGAATTTTTACTAAACATCACACAAAAGGAGTTAAACACATCATTTGCTATTATTTTTATACTACTTTGAATCCTTTTACGATGCTCCAGTTCAATAGACCAAACAACTTACAGAACCTTAATATGAAATGTACTTCGAATTTCGCTTTTTTCTTATACACGTTTAATATTTTAAGAAATGTGTAACTTTGCAGCATCAGCCTCAAAGATCCTATGAATAATTCAATTAGTCAATTACATTTAATTACAATGGAATTTATGTTTCTATGTATTTCAAAGTATTAATAAATTAATATAAAAATAGGTTTTATCAAGTAGGAGACATGTGATACAGTGTATATAAAGTACATTGTCATGATGCAGTATGTTGTTATAAATATTTTCTAGTATACTAAAATATTGTTAGCTGTATGCTTTTATTTTCTGTAACTCTACTTTATAAATTGAATAAACATTCCTACTTTATCAATTATCAATACTGTAGAAAAGGTTGGCGGTAGGTATGAAAAGGTTAACTAACCCTGCTCTAAATGAGCGCATACAATGTCCGTTTGCCTATCGTATTTAGTACAAAGTCATTTATCCAGATAATACTGAGAAAAACTATCAAATGTGATGTATACCAGAAGAAGTGGAAAGTTGTGTTATGATTGCAATTTTTGTGAACAATAATGATGGGATGGTTTAGCAAATAAAGAAAATTCTTCCACAATGGAATTAATAATTATACAAGATTTGTATTGGAAACGAATTTCAAAAACTCTTACCTGTAAACAACCAGAAAATGATCTTAATTATGAATTGGTTGAGAAATAAGCATTGAATATTCGGCCAGTGATTTACTTGATTCCATTTTTAATTTCTTAGAAACCTTTGATGAAGATTCTGATAAGATTAGACTACTTATATTTATGTTCGTATAACTAACGCACAAAAAATTAAAATCGTAAAAACTTGAAACAAAATTTTCTCAACTTAAAGTGAAGAAAATCACAATTTTAAGTAAAAACTTTAAAAATGATTATTCAAATGAAATTATAAGGTAACATTATAAATCCAAACAGACTTTGAAGAACATAAACACGACTACATAGTATAAATCCTCAAGCCACTGAAAACTTCAACTATTAAGTGTAAGATTTAAAATGTCATATTTTTGGTACAGAGCAAAGATAAATAAATTAATTAAATCTTACAGAATTGCTTGGATTCACTCTCATTGAATCACGCTTCGGTTTCGAAGTTGACAGAAGATCGTTCAATTTCTTCTGCTTCAAGCGACTCTCCAATTCTTCATTCTGCTGCCTGTACTCTTTTAACTGCTCTTCTAATGATCGAATGTATTCCTCATTTTTTGATTCCACTTCTTTTAAACGACGTTTTAGATTATTTTTTTCAATCTTTTCTGATTTTAAAGTCAATTTGAGATGTTCCTTTTCAAGACGTTCTTCTTCATCAATTTCATCATATGTTGATCGAAAGATATCGTATATTTGGTTTTGTTTTGTAGTTAGATCATTCGATATTTTAATCAGGGTCAACATGGTGTCTTGCATTTTATCACTGTTACTCAATTCATCCGCGTGGATCATTCGATATCGCTCTGCCATCAGCAGGTGCTTATCTAGTTCCTGTTCCATTTTACAGAAATATTCATGTTCATCTAAAGTTTCCGTCATTGTTAATGATGGCTCAATCATTGTTTTGAAACCACTGGTGATTGTGGCTGGTGTTTTCATGATTTGATTTGTTTTCGGTGTGTATACATTGTTGTGATAAATAATTCGGACTTCTTTGGCCTCTTGTGCAAACGACAGGACATTCTATTTTGTTGGTACAATGTTATCATTAATAGATGTTTAAATAATTAAGAAAATCGTTATAAAATAAGGAAAAAATTATAATATAAAAAAATCCTTTTCGTTTTTTTGTATTAATTAATTGAAAAGTTGAGATAAAATTCAGAAAAAAAGCGAATATTTTTTATGATAATAAAAGTCCTTCTAATCCTTATTCATCTAAAATGAAAGAATCACAACATGAAAACTCACAACAGGTCTTAATGTCAGCAAAAGTACTCTTCATACATTGCAGACAGCAAGTTGAAAGAAATATTGAAGCTTTCTATTTTTTGTGATGCAAGTTGTATAATTCATACAGATTTTGATGAGTGATTTTTGGAAATTAATCAGAAAAGCAGTGTGATTTGTATTAACTATTTAACGGTGCTTCGATTCAAAGTAGTGACCTGCCAGTGTTAGTAATTCAAGGTTGCGATTTTACATTGCTTGTATCATCATTTCCCAGATAGACATCTGTAAAGAAAATTTACAGACATTACATTTTTTCGACGATGCCCATATATGCTTTAAAAATTCCTTATTTGAGTGAACCTTGTAAAACTTTCTTTGGGTTTACAGAAACTTAACTTTGTTTTTTAATGGTTTTCGGTATTGGGTAAGTCTAATTTTTAATAAAATAAAAACTTGAACAAAACATTTTGGAAAAAATAACAACTGTTAAGAAAATAAAAGCGCCTATTGATTATGAATATTTGTTTGGGCATTAAATCGAATACTTGCGTTATTTTCTCGACAAAAACTAATTTTTATAATAAAAATTTCAATTTTAACCGCTTAACAAACCACTTTTAAGTATAAATTGACCAAAATATTAAAAGATAAAAAATAACATTTTTTTCAATATTTATTTAACTTGTTTTTATATGATAAGTTATAAAACGTTCGTTGTAAAAACTATGGTAGTGGGTACTTTAGCATAAATTGTCAATCGTCTGGTTAATCAGTTAAACCCTTGAATCAAGAAATAAAACATCTTTTGACGTTGTAATTTTGTTACATAATTCCGTAATTTTCGAGAAGGGTGTCAAATATTATAATAAAAGTCAGTGATTTTCGTAAATTTAGTTCAAGAATTTGAGTTCTAAAACGTGTTTAAACCCAAAAGTATTGGTTCGTACCAGAAAGAGTGAGGATGATGTTATATTTCTGTTTGTGATCTTTAAAGGCGGAAATTACTTGCGCAGTATATAGTAACATATAAAGAGTAAAAATATGTAATAGTTAAAAAAATATTGACAGAAAATATTTATTGAATACTGGTTGATTTATTTGTCTGTATTATGGCGGAAAATCGAAAAAAAATTCGTTTCTATAGCGTCTCCTGTTATTCACTCAGCATAATGGGAAGTGAAATTTATCAGGAAATTATCTCTGTTCATGGTGCTGACAGTGTTGGAGAATCTACAATGTATCGATGGATAAGTGAATTTGACAATGTCAAGACTTCTTTTGCTTGGGAAAACTGCGGGAGAAAATCAACAAAAACAACCCCTGAAAACATTCTGTTGGTCTCTGGAGTTATTAACGCCAATGGTGCAGTGACCATTGATGAAATTGAAGATGAGACATCCCTCAGCCATGGAACCATTTAGCGTATTGTGAGTGACCATTTGAGCTTTCGGTCTGTTGCCTGTAAGTGGGTTCCTCATGATCAAAAGGTTAATCGTGTCACTGCTGCAAAGGAATGGTTGAAAATTTTGAAAAGCAAACACCAACATGAACATATTGTGATGGTGGATGAGAAGTGGTTTTACATGAGAACTGTTGGCAAGAAAAGAAGCAACCGTTGCTGGGTCTCCCTTATGGTGATCACAGTGAACCCATTCATGTCGTGAAGCGTAGCCAGTTTGGCAGAAAAATCATGTCTGTCATCGCGGTATCCTTCACTGGAAAATATCATTGCGAACTGCTGCGGGAGAGAGAAAGCATGAATAGCGAGCGTTATGTCACTTTTCTTGTTAATATGGAGAAGAAGTTTAGTCGACATGTGTTTCCACTCAACTTGAGAAACATGATTTTCGTGCAAGACAACGCGAGGCCTCATGTTTCCTAAGTGACGTCCATGTTTCTCGCAAACAAGAATGCTACCTTGCTCCGTCAATCACCATATTCCCCTGATTATAACATCTTGGATCGCTTTATTCACCCTTACTTGGAAGATCAGCGACACAAAACCAATTTTCAATCTGAAGATGAGTTACATCAGAACTGAAAAATATTTTTGCTGATCGATGGTCATCTGAGATGGGAAAACTGATACAATGCCTTTCTAATGTTATAAAGAAGAATGGTGATTATGAATGAATGTATTACACAGGGTTGTTTTTTTACATTGCTCGTTAAAAATGATATTGACATTTCAAAAGTCTCATTCTTTCTGGTATGAACTAATATAATCACGATTTTTATTGTTTTCAAATGGCAAAATGAGTTAAGTTGTTAATACGTAAAATAGTTCAGGTGTATTAAAGGAAAATCTAAGACCTAAGGTTCAAAGTAGTGCTTTCACGTTGTGAAAGTAGTGAAATCATGTTGACCTTTAAGAAAAATCAATTTGTCAATACATGTCACACATACCGCCATCGTTCCATATATATAACAAATCACATCAATACATTTCAATCATTGAAAAAAACTGCTGATACTACCCAAATTCATATGTATTCGGACACGTAAAATAATTCTTATTAAAAATTTTAAATTATAAATAATATGTACTTATTTGTATTATAGATGAATTAATTTGATACTTTACGATAATCTAAATACAATTCTAAAATAATTTAAAGAAATCAAATAAAAAAGTTAACTAATAAAAATTTTATTCGCATTTAAAAATTTGCTCTCAAATTCAAAAGAATTCGGACACCTACTATTTAAAATCTTGTAACATCACCCTTTGCTTTTATGACATCTTCCTTTCTTCTATTCATTGAATTGCATAAATCCTGACATTTATCAATCGGAAAGCTATTCCATATTGCTAAAATTTTATTCTTCAAATCAATTTTATTTTTAGGACGTTTTTTTCGCAATTCCTTTTTCATAATTGCCCAAACATTCTCTATGTGATTTAAATCTGAGCTTCCTGAAGGCCATATTATTTTTCATCATTCAAGTTTTTGTAAATTTAGAAGTATGACAAGATTAAATGTATGACTTGTTGAAAAATGAAATCTCCATTGTCAAAATATTGCGTAATAGATGGGATGAGACTTTCCCTTTATATCTCGGTATACTTTGTAGAGTTCATTGTGCCCTCAATAAAGTGAAGACTGCCAAGTCTTTTGCTTGTCATACAACCCCAAATCATTACACTTTCTGGAAATTTCAGAGTTCGGTTTAAACAGTCCGATAATAATGAATCGGTACTAAGTCTTAAGACCGATTTTCCATTTTCGCCCATAGACAATTCAAAACTAGATTCGTCTGAAAAACTAACTTTATTCCAATCATTTTGACTCCAATTTACTATGATTAAGAGCCCATTCAAGTCTCTTTTTTCTTTTGAATAGGTGACAGAAACGGTTTGTTTTTATAGCCTTAAAGAAGTGTTAGGCAATGCTTATATTTCATTAAGAAAATCTTACCTTGTAGAATGAATAATTTAATTCAAGTTTACAAGAAATGCCTGTTTGCATACTCATTTTCTCGTTGATTTCTTGAAAAGTAGCACGAGGATATTGAGGAATTAACCTCTTCAAACACCGGTTATCAGTAGCGGAAGTCAACTTTGGTCGTCCAGATTTCTTGGGCGATGAGTTATTCAGATGGTATTTAGCTTTTTTAATGTTATTGAACACCGTCGATTTACTTATCTCTAAAATTTTTGAAATTTCCCTTACTGATTTTCCTTTAACATGCATGGCAAATATTTTCTCATGCATTTCCGTATGCATCGTTTTGCCACGAACCATATTTTAAAAATAACGAAAATTTAATCGACTGAAATATTTAAACAATAATAAGTACACGTGTTTTTACTAATAATCTATATTGAATTTAAAATAATTCATTGCCTACATTTATATTATAATTTTTATTAAGTGTCCAAATTCTTTTGAATTGAAAAGCAGATGTCCGAATTCTTTTGAATTTGAGAACAAATTTTTAAATGCGAATAAAATTTTTATTAGTTAACTTTTTTATTTGATTTCTTCAAATTATTTTAGAATTGTATTTAGATTATCGTAAAATATCAAATTAATTCATCTATAATACAAATAAGTACATATTATTTATGATTTAAAATTTTAATAAGAATTATTTTACGTGTCCGAATACATATGAATTTGGGTGGTATAGACAAAAACACAAAAATATTTTAATATGCCTATATTAAACTGACCGAAATAATATCAATTTAAAAAAACTGATTTGCTTTTATATATTTCACCATTAAGAGAATTAGAAACATGGAGGGGGTCGTAATAATAATCAATCCTCAAGTAGCAATAGAGACCCAATTTTTATCATTTGATTATAATTGATTGCTACTTGAGGAATAATTATTATTTCTACATGAAACTTATTCAAAAATCGATTTATTTTAAAGTGCGCATCTAACTACATAATTTAATCTGATTATTTTATTACACATAACTGTTGAAATCGAGCAGGAATGCGTGGACTTGGGTATTATTTTTAGTTAATCCTTTAATTTGTCCATATCAAAAAATTCAAATTATTTAGTTGTTTTTTTTTAATTTTGAAAATTTGTCTTGCAATTTGTCTTGTTTGGTAAAATGTAAAAATCTCTTCGAAAGACCTTTCTATGTTCTTTTATTCTGTTATCATCATTTTTCTGAAAAAAACTTGCAATAATCTCCCGTCATTTATCAGAGTCACTCAAAAATTACATGATTGGGAAACTTAACGGAAAGCAGAAGAATAATCGTTTTTAAATTACTGTTCAGCATCTAACCCGCCATTGAATGTGTCAAAAAGCCAAAGTTGAAGAAAGATATTCATTCCAACAAAACAATGTCTCGTGGTATTGGAAAAACTTTATTTATTGGAAAATACTGGAAAGAAGCAAGACTGTTCATAAGAACCTCAACTGAGAAAATGCAAAGCCTCACATTGCGAACAGCGTCAAAGTTATCCTTAAATAACTAAAATGGATTACCAACATTTGTGCTCGGTTTCTAGCAATCAATACAATCTCTAAATCAAGCTCAATAACTTTTTCATCATCAATGTCATTTTTTGGCTAAATTACATCACGAAATTGGTCGAGGTGAAAGCAGGTCGAGGTGAAAATGATTGATATTGTTATCATTTTTCCCTTCTTTTTATTAGCTTACTTTCTAGGTATATAGTTGTATCTATGTATCAATGGAATTTAGAAACCACTTTAGAAGTCCTTTTACTCAATCAATTTTCTCCAATCTTTGCACACTTCTTCATTCCCGATGACAATAAATGCTTATGTAAAAATTTGATCAAAAAACTTTTTAAGGTCTCAGAATTGGAAAAAAACGGTTCCTTCAGAGTTCCTTAACAATATTAATTGAAAAGGATCTACTTATAAATTAAAAGTAGTTTATATTACGCAAAAAAGTATTAATAAATGTAATATTAATTTGCCTTTCTACAAAAGATAACAAAAAATTCTCAAGCCAAATAGAGTTCTACCAGCATAAAGAATGGATATAAAAAAATTTTTTTATTTACTAGTTTCTACTTTTAATAAAACTTAACTTAAACAAGTGGGGACCAATCGAAAAATTAATTAAAAACATAAATTCAATTTGTTATTAAAAGTAATAAAAATAATAAGTCATCATCATACCAGAGTCTCATCATATTCCGACGGCATCTGTTGGGCGCATACGATCATTCTAACACTTGAGCCACCTTCGAAACTCGTTTTAAACAAATGAGTCAATGCGTTGGCTCGATAATTAATATGGGGTTTTGAATTTCCTCCATTTTCCTTTTGTTTTTCTCGCAACATTTTCAGAATGGTTTGTAGATCCATCAGAGAGTTGTTTATATCACTCGCTTCCTTTAATTGGGCACCCGTTGTTCCAGTTCTTTTGGTGCGCTCACTGCCAGCAAGATCGACAAGCGCCAGCTGGTTAACCGTCACACCATCTCCACCCTGCCAACAAAGCCCGTTATTCGATTGTCCATCAAATAAATTCATTTATATTCTATACAATGAAGTCACAATCATCTCCTTTATTTCCGTCCAGTCTCACTAATCTGATCAGAAACACGCAGTGACTTCGACTTGATTGATTATTTAAATTGGTTGCCGCAGTTTTCCTATGTTTCTGTCCTAAAATTAAAATCTTAAAAAGCCGGGTTTTATACGAGTTGAAAAAATATTCAAAATCTTGGTTTCATGAGTCCAATAATATTTTCAAAAAGTGATTATTGAATTTAATTTTTTTAAAAAATATTTTGCTTAATAATAAAAATGCTGCATTTTATTAAAGAAACTTTTGATTTAAACAAATAATTTGGATTCACTAATAATCAGTCATGATTTGAAATCAGATTTTATGTACAAGCACAAGAAATAACAAATCATACTCAAAAATAAAATATAAGTGTGAGGAATATTTTAAATTTGGTTTGTTGAATTTTGTATGTTGAGTTTAGTATTTGGAAATGTGTTTCTCCCACTTAGATGGAAAATTGATATTTTGTATGTTCACGATGAATAATTATTCGAGTATAATTTGCATTTTAAAGTACAGCATAAGATATTTAAAAAACTTTAAAACATCAAATCGTTTCAAATTTTAATATTAAAAATTAAAATAAAGTAAATAGCTTTTAACTAAGTTTTCAATTAAATAAATGTTATTTCTTTAAAAAAAACATTTTTAAAATAAAATTAATATGTAGATAAAATTATTACTAAAATTACAACATTTGAACTTTAAAATTAAAATCTGAAAATAATGAAAAATTTGTTCGAATAATTGTTTATTAAAAAACATTAACTAAAATTCATCAATTTAGAACGATGTCGAATTACGAAAGGTTTGCTGAGAGTTGTCCAAAAGACAATTCTAATTGTATTGAAAATAAAAGTTCGAAAACTCATGTTGGTATTCTTAATAATCAGTTTAATTAATAACAATTTAAATATAAAAAAATGATTTTTTAATAATCACAAGTAAAGACCGCAAAGATTCTCCAATGGGAAACGGCTGAGTGAGTTAATAAAAGAATGATACAAACTTTTTTACCAGTTTAACCCATCAACTTTCTTTCAAGATTAACTTTGTACGATTACAGGAACAAAATTTCAAACGAAATTTCGAAAAGGATGAAGGAGCAACACCAAATTTCAACCTCAGTATTTTAAATTTAAATTATTTTAATTAAAATGTATTTATTATAATTTTATAAAATTTTAAAGTAGAATTTTAAAATATATTTCTGCCTCGAAAGTTTTACTATAATGAACATAGAACATTTATAAATTAATTAAAATAGAAAATTCTTTAATGTTCTTATAACGTAATTGTATTTAAATATTTTTTTTAATTTAATCGAACAACTTAGGTGGAATCAAATCACATATCAATCATATCGAAGGTAGTAGTGTCTCAAAAATGAACTTAATAAACCCTTATTCACCCAAGATGAGAAACTATGCAATATTGAAGGGAAAGCATAGCTAGAATGGATTTTTGTTGTTAGGGTGCCTTGCAGTTGTTTCTTTTTATTCTTGAGTATTTTTGGAGGTTCTGATTCAGATTTTATTTCTGAATCTGAATTGTTTTTTTTGAGATAGTGGTCGCATTTTTATACGTAATTTCCGAATCAATGACATAGGTCATTTTGGTTATTATGAAGTTCTAGGAGAACTGGAGATCACAAGAGAAATATTATATAAGGCTATAATTGATTATTATATAATTGATATAATCGAAAGATATTTGTTTATTGTATTTTCTTATATCCAATATTCATTTATGTCGCATATCGATACAATTGTTTTTAAATGAAACTGACGATTAATACAATTTTCAGTGAATATTTAGAATTAAATGAAACTAATTTGAATAACACATTAACTTCCTATTAAAAAAGGATTTAAATAATAGATTGTATCTGCTGATATTTGGTATTACATATCTATCGTCATGTTATATTTTCTACAAAGATAATTCTTCAGAGAAATTCATATGCTAATAAAATATTGATATCACAGTCAAAATATATCAGTCGCATTTTTGATTATGGTTAAATTTTAATTAATGGTTATTATAAAAGGAATCCATCAATATTTTTAGTTTTCATATTTTTCTCTAATATTTATGTTATTAAAACAATTTTAAATATTACTTTTATTATAAATTAAAAGCATTAATAACAATTACTGTTATTAAACAAACGTATCCTATGTATCGACGAGCGATCAAATATTAAGAAATTAAATCAGGAGAGGCTTAGAAAATAATACCTTCTAAATACCAATACAGAGCTTCTTCTGATTTTTGAACTTCAATTTGTTTCACATTGTGTAAATACTTGTTTTTATTCCGGTCTTCTTTGATAGTCACTTCGACTCTGGGATATATTCAGTCAGTAGTGGAATAAAGAACATTCTACAGCCATAATCTTACCTGGGTTCATTTTGGAACAACAACAAATCTTTGATATTGTTTCCACAAATCTCCACCATGGATATAAACACGGTACAATTACTGACTTCTTCGATTTCAAATGTCTCATCACATATTTGACTCATATAACTTTTACATTCGTGATTTCCGCTAAAGATGGAATTTAGATAACATTTTTATAACGATTTGATTTTTATAATAATTTCAATCAATCAATTATGATCTAAATTGAATCAGAAAGATGTGAACTGAAGTAAAATAAAGCGATCATAAATAATAAGAAATTACAATTACATAATAATAGATTATTTAACAAATCAGAATTTAAAAATATATAGTAATTTAGCAAAAAGAAGTTTCCTAACCGATATTAATTAGAAATAAATGTTTTGTTGCTGAAGGATTTTAAAAAGAGCTAACAACAATGCTTCAGTCGTGTATAAAGCTGTACATTCATTTCTTGTTATAAAAATTTGATGAGTAGAAGAAATTAAAAAGATATATAAATAATGTACATCTGGACACGGCGCCTCGGCTACAGAAGAAAGGTAGTTTTTATATATGCCTAATAGAGAACTGTCACAAACGTTAAGAAAAACTAATGGATAGTTCCAATGAATAAATGTTAAAGGTACTTCTAATAATTTGTAACTGCATGAAAAATATGATCGTAAATATTGATGTATTAGTTCATACCAAAAAGAATGAGACTTTATAAAATACTAAAAAACTTATATAAAATTTAGTTGATAAATATTTTTAAAAAGATTACGAATTAATTTTTTAAATAAATTATAATAAATTAAAAATGATATCGATATATTAAAATATTCTAATTTTAATATGCGCCAAATTATAACACAAAAAAATTCATAGAAGAAATGGTAGATTTTATCGTTTAATTTCAGTAACAAAATTATTATAAACGTAAAATAGATTGTTTTACTTTTTTATTAAAAATAAATATTTTAGCAAATAACTGTTTTAGCGTATAACCATCAGAATAAATCACAGAAATACTCACCTCCGTCTGGAATAAACGTATCGATTTTTCTCGATCATTGACAAAGAGTCCATTAAACTCAGGCTTTTAAAACCGTTAAAACCGTCAGGTATTATTCGCTGAAATTATTATGCAAGGAGTCAGTACATGAGTGATTATTGGTATAAATTGGTTTTGGTTCCCGATAGATTTTTAACAATATATAGGAAAAACACACTTTTCAGGTAAGTATACCCAAATTTGTAATTTCTTTAGAATTAGGGTTTCAAACTCGAAAAAAACGACTTTTTCATTTAATCTGGAAAATCTGATAGAGATCCCCAGCAGTGTTCCTTCTAAGCATTTTTCACTTGTGTGCACACGTTTTTTGTGTGTGCAATTTTTTTCAAAATAAAAAATTGTGCGGCGATTTTTAAAAGTGTATATTAAAAAACGAAGAATCATATTTATATCCATCCAAATTTTCTATCTACTTATACGAATTGGATCAATAATAAAAAATGTTAATGATTTTAAATTTTAATTTCAACAAAAAAAAAGAAAATTGAACTCTTTATCTATGGCGTAAAGGATTAATTCTTTGACATATTTCTCATCACTTATAAATACTTTGAAATCTATACCAATACAAAAATGCTTTAATTCATAGTATATTTTAAATATGAAATTGCATTTGATTCAATTTTTTATTTCATCTTTTATATGAATTTCATATACAGGAGCAGTGCAACTTTATTTTTTTCAAAAAATAATTTTGTGCGCGCAAAAATTTTTCATGTGCGTTATGTTTAAAATTTTGTGCACACGTACACGTGCACAACTTGAAGGGAACACTGATCCTTACCAATTATCACTAATAACTCTTAATCCATTAATGGTTACGTGACGCATTAAATGAAACGTAATTAAAAATTTTCATGATATGTTGCAAATGAATTCGAATTTATTCTGAGTTTCGTCGAAGTAAATCTAGCTGTTATTTCCAAGAAGCCTCCAAACAAAAAATTAATTTTTCAAAGAATTTTCAAGAATATTTATTTTGCTATTAAAATGTGTTGTTTGAAGCACCAATAGTGCCGACAAAATCACTATGCAGCATTGGTTCCAGAAATGTCGTTCGGGAGATTTTTATATTAAAGATCCATCGCGAAACGGTCGACCAACAGTAAATGAGGATGACG
Source organism: Girardia tigrina (assembly GCA_001938485.1). Lineage (NCBI taxonomy): Eukaryota > Metazoa > Platyhelminthes > Tricladida > Dugesiidae > Girardia > Girardia tigrina. The sequence goes on from MQRK01219643.1 coordinate 40,190, forward strand.
AAATGAGAGCCGTGGTCGAATAAGATGTGACGAAAACTGAATTTTGTAAAACATGAAGCGTTCTGTCATACACTACAACTTCTTGGAAATGTGTCAGAATATTTTAGCACGGTCCTACTGTCTAGAAGTCGATGTTTGAGAATTTACGTAATTCTCCAAACTAGGATCTTCACCAATCAGAACAAGGAGCATTCGTCTAATTTATTGAATTTCGATCACCAACATTTTTCACTGATGGATTCAGTCGCCTTGTAAGTCACTGGCATAAATGTACTGATTTTAATGATGTTTATTTCGATTCAATTGAATATATATTATAAAAATTATGAGGTTTTTAAATTAACAAGGTAAAAGATGCAAAACTTTTGTCCAAACCACATATTATTCAATATTTTGAAAAGATACCGCTATCAATTTTGGCCGAAATGAAACGGTATAATCAGGCTACCAAGAAAAAGAGTATAATTTCCAGGCTACACATTTATACATATTTTTGTCAAATATTTTATAAAAGCAAATAGATTGAGGTGATTGAATTTAAAAAAAAATGAAATGTTAGAATAAATGTAAAATAAAAGTTTAACTTTTAATTCATTTGACATAAAAAAATCAAAAATTCCTTTATATTCATTGAACTTAACTGTGGATTCATTACAATCAACTTCAAATTACTTAATGTTTTATCTTTTTAATATTATTTACTTAATAACTTTGGCATGTTGAAATGGCACATATATTGTTAAAAAATCTCTGGAACCCCAAACCAATGATACCCACAAATTGCATCGATCAATTTACATAGCGCCTGATGAATCTCAATCGGCGGAAGAGACACTTGATAGAGCGAGCCACGATACCCGGATTCGGGACTGTTCCCTGCATTGTATAGGTCTTGCCGCTACCAGTCACTCCGTATGCGAACAAAAGGCCTTCATTTACATTAAATTTATCTCTCTAAATCGTGTGCACTACCGTACCGGCCCAAATCGAAATAAAAATTTATTTAGGGTTACATGTATGAAGATTTGTACCTAATCTAAATTTATATACAGTGGAAATTGCCAAATACGGCTTTTTTGATAAAATTAACAAAACACGAACTTTTGTTCCAAAATATATATATCATTTATTTGTTTTAACATAGTGAATAATGAATAAAATATCATTTAAATGACTGTAGATTAATTTACTAAAATTTCCAGTATTATTCATTAGCAATTGAAAAAACAAATTTTAACATTCTTAAACAAAAATGTAGTCTGAATCAAAACGGTAGTCACCATATACATTTCAACCCATATTTTAATATAATTCAAAAAATTAAAATTAGAAAATTGTAAAAATTTAAAATAAAATTGTGAAAATAAAAAAATATTAGGTTGGGGAAAAAGTAATCCATTATTTATCGATCAAACAATTTCAAATTTATGCTCTTTGTCAAGGTAACATTTCTCAGTAATTTCACAAAAAAAATTTTGCTTTTTTATTCAGTTCTGAGTTACAGGCTGTTAAAAATGGAAGTCAACAAAGAAAAAATTCGATACATTTTACAGTTTTTATTCGATAAAGGCGAAAATGCAAGCCAGGCGGCTGCTATTGTGAATGGTGTTTATAGTGCCAATAACTGTAACAACTAATTACACGCAATTTTGGTTTCGTCGATTCCGTGGAGGCATTTTTGATGTTAAAGATGCACTTCGCACAGGCAGACCTATCGTTGAAAATGTCGATAAAATCTCGGCAATGATCGAAGTTGACCGGCATGTTAGTAGTCGTAGCATCGCACAGGAGCTGAAGATCGACCACAAAACGGTTTTAAACCATTTGGGCAAAGCAGGATTCAAAAGAAAACTTGATGTTTGGGTTTCACACCAATTAACATGATGGATCGAATTTCCATCTGCGAAGACTTGGCCAAATGAAATGAAATCGACTCATTTCTTAAACGGATGGTTACTGGGAATGAGAAATGGGTCACATACGACAATATTGTACGAAAACGATCGTTGTGAAAGCACGGTGAAGCAGCTCAAACGGTCGCCAAACCAGGACTAACGGCCAGGAAGGTTCTACTGTGTAATTGGTGGGACTGGAAAGGAATCATTTATTATAAGTTACTTCCGTATGGCCAAACACTAAATTCAGATCTGTACTGTAAACAACTGGACCGTTTGAAGATAGCAATTGATGAGAAACGACCAGAATTGGCCAACAGAAGAGGTGTTGTGTTCCATCACGACAACGCCAGACCACATACGCCTGTAGTGACTTGCCAGAAACTCAGGGAACTTGGTTGGGAAGTTTTAATGCATCCACCATATATTTCGGACCTGGCACCAAGCGATTACCACATTTTTCTCGCATTACAAAATTTCCTGAGTGATAAGAAATTGGGATCACTAGAAGATTGTGAAAATCGATTACTACAGTTTTTCGTAGTAAATGTTAAATAAAGTTTTGAATTTCACGCCAAAATAATGGATTTCTTTTTCCCCAACCTAATATTTACAAAAAAAATTATTGTTTAAATTGTCTAACTTGTTAAAAAAGTGATTACTAATTTATAAACCAGGTAAAAAAAATTTAATGTGTTAAAGTAGTTTTCAAATTTTTAAAAGATTTTGTTTGGATACCATGCGATTATTTTAAGCTTCTTTAATTTTCATTTAATTTATGATTAATTTCTTAATTTAACAATCACAATAAATTATTATTATGTTAACTTGTCCTAGGACATAACTTATCTACTCAGTTTATAAATTGCTGGTTTACTGTAGATTCGATGTGTATTGTATTTTATTTTTGAGAAATAAATGATTTTCTATCATAGTCAATTAATGTGTTGTTAATTAATAGCATATATTTCCTCAACCACTACCATAGAACACGATGGCAAACCGTGCCATCGTTTACCGTTCAACAGAGCCAAAAGTGACAAATTACAGTTGGCGTAAAATTAAAACATTTATAATTTCAATTTTATATAATTGACAATTTCCTTTACTTGGTTGTCGGGCACTTCAACCCATGACCTTTTTGCCATTTCAATACTGTATATTTTCAACGCTCAACCTTTTGCCAACTGATAAAAAAGAATAGGAATCTCTAAAAAAGACAATTCAGTAGACTTTACTGAGTAGAGGGAACCCCACAAAAGCATTAATTGTAATTAAATATTAATTGAGGAAATATATGTTATTAATTAACAACACATTAATTTACTATGATAGAAAATCATTTATTTCTCAAAAATAAAATGCAATACACATCGAATCTACAGTAAACCAGCAATTTATAGACTGAGTAGATAAATTATGTCCTAGGACAAGTTAACATAATAATAATAATTTATTGTGATTGTTAAATTAAGAAATTAATCATAAATTAATGAAAATAAAAGAAGCGGGTAAACTACAGTACGCGCCCGAGCAAATATAAAGTATGACAATATATAAAAATTATCTGCATTCCAGGAAAAATAATTTTAAATTTTTAAAAATTTATATAAAATGTTTTTTAAGTCACAAAATGTCAATGGAAAACATAAGTATTGATTATATAATCACTGGCTTCACTGACTTACTTTAGAAATTATTCGACTTACTTTAGGAAATATTTGTATCACGATTTCAGAATGAAATAAATGTTTAATAATTTGTTTCATATTTTTAGGCATGTTTAATATATTTTATGTATATTATTTTTTATATTTAAAATTGAATATTTTTTTTGGATTTTCTGTTTTTTTAATGATTTTTAATTAATTTTTCTATACAAAATAAGAAAAAAATATTAAATAGTTTTAAATAATGAGAGAAAAAACAAATTTAATTAAAAAATATACAGAAAATAAGTCGGAGAAGGTAGTGATTATGTAACAAATCATTTGTATTTTTATATAAAATTAGATTACTTAGAAAAAATTAAATATTTTTTTTAATTTTAAATTATTTTTCCTGGAATGCAGATAGTTTTTTTATATATTGTCCTATTTTTATATTTGCTCGGGCCCGTACGGTAGTATACCCAATTTTTTTTTACCTGAATTATAAATTAGTAATCACTTTGTTAGTTAGACAATTTAAACATTAAAATTTTTGTTAATATTTTTTTATTTTCACAATTTTATTTGAAATTTGTACAATTTTACTAATTTTAATTTTTGAATTATATTGAAAAATAATTTGAAAATATTTAATTAATTTTTAATCAAAGTATTTTAATTAATGAATTACAAAATACAAAAAAAAATATTTCTCCTAAACAAATTTTCTTTTCATAATCGTAAAAGTAAAATATACATTAAATTTTATTAAAAAAAATTAATTAAAATAAATAAATATTTTTAAAATTGAATTTTCATTTCAAATTAAAAGTAGTTCAAAATCAAAAAATCATTTCAAAAAAAATGTATTTATAAATAAAAAGTATAAGTTAAATAATTTCGCGTACAAAATGTATTGTAATAAATTTATAATTTTTTTATATATAAAATTGAATATGTTTTTTGAATTTTCTGTTTTTTAATTATTTTCAGATAATTTTTTATGCAAAATAAGAAAAAAATATTAAATAGTTTTAAATAATGAGAAAAACAAGTTTAATTAAAAAATATACAGAAAATAAGTCGGAGAAGGTAGCGATTGAAAAACAAAAACTAAATTCTTATTTTAAAATTATTTCAATAATTTTAATTAAATAGAATATCCAGTTTTATTAACAAATGAACACATAATAATAATGATTGGAAAATAAAAATATATCTTTCAATTTTTTTAAAATTTATTATATATAAATTAACATGTATCAAAAAATACAAATGTAGATCCCAAACCGCAAAGCATAAAAATCCTGGTTTATTACGAATGGATTCTTGCTATTAATAAATGGACGCCGCAGTATCAGTGAATAACTAATTTTGGATTTTCTTAATAAATTAAAAAAACATGTTTCATAATAAAATTAAAATTTTCACTTTAAATTTAGAATTTTTCATATTAAATTTTAATTTTTAATGGAGAAATTTTCATATTGAATTGAAAATTTGTTTAAGGTATTTTATTTAATTATCTTAAATTTCGTAAAAAAATGCGGTATTTCATTCATTTACAACGGAATGAGATCAATCTAAAGAGAGAAAATTTTGTTCTATTTGTTACAGGAGTTTCTATAAGACAATTAATTCATTTTTCTATTATTCGTATATTTATAACCGAATTATATCGCTACCCTATAATTATATCCCTACCCTACAGAGCTAATTTGATCTGGCCGGTACGCCAATACACTATCTAAATCAACTCAACCAAACCGTTTTTCTTCTTCACCAAATGACCGATCAAAGGAAGTCCGAAATCGTGAAACACGTCTTGTTGGGTGCAGTCACCACCGAACACTTTCGCGAAGGTAAATTCCAGCTGCGATAAAAAACGACATTTATTTCTGATTTTTAGAATCGTTTGAGAAATTATTCAGTAAATTTATCAATCGATCTTTGGAAACCTCTTTCGTATTTCTTCGACAACCCTCCGGTGGTCGAGTGGAAATCGTTGAATCATTTTTCTTAATGATACACGGCTCGATATTTTCATCATTTAACGGTTTCAGTCGACAGAAAACAGACACCGATTCCGATTCGTTATTCATCGATCTATTGATTCGAGTGAATTTAAAATTCAAATACCTCAAAAAGAATTATTAAAGACACGGATTTAAACAAAATTTTCAAATGGTAAACTTTTTGTTAAATGAATATTTTTGTTTATTATTTTAAGAAAAACTTAATTTTTACGAACATTGTTATTTGATTTTTGTTATTTTTTAAAATGATAGAAAATAATATTAGCAAATTTTAGTAAAAAGTTTGTGTTTAATAAATTATTGTGACAATAAAGTTTTGAAGATAGGAAATTAATTTTATGTAATGGTTTGGTTTAGTATTAAATGGAAATGGTCAAGAAATTAATTGAATAAATATTTTCATTTAGAAATTTCTTTAATTGAAAATTTTTAGTTGGGAAGTTTCAGTTTACATTTTAGATCATTGCTTGCATACTCTATTCTTCAATATGAACGATACCAAAATCTTCAGTATAGTTTTATTTTTAAAAAATTTCAAAAATTTTTACAATTTCAAAATAATGTAGGAATAATAATTGTAGAATTATCAGAGAATTATAGATGGTAACAAATAATAATTGTCGTCGCTTTGATAATAAGGTGGTGCTTTATAACAAAAAAAATAATAAGTGTGTTCAGATAATATGGTGCAAATAATATGGACAGATAATACTGTGCTCTCGTTTTTATTGTGCGAACCGGTTTGGGTATTTATATTACCCGGACGTGCGTCTTTCTCGACATCCAACAGTTCGCCGGTAAGCTATTTCGGAGCGGATGTCGAATCAAATCGATAGGTAAATAATTATAATTGTAGCATGGACTGCAGATTGTATGCAGCTACGGACTCGTCAGTCAGCATCGGGACAAACAGGATATCCCTGTTTATAGTTTCGACAGAACAGTGCATCGGTGATCTACGCGTCATAAATTTCGTTTATCACGAAGATAAACAGTCGGCGGATTCGTTGTTTATTCAACGAAATTTCAATCATTCTGGTAAGATTGTTAATTAACTTAACCCTTTACTGACTATTGATGCCATATGGAATCATAATATATATCAGACTTGTATAGCCATCTATGAATGAATAGGGATAACATTTTTTATTTAGATCGATAAGGAAGATCGA
>MQRK01219643.1:46991-62702 GCA_001938485.1 Girardia tigrina
TATTTGTTGTCAATTAAATTTTTACTCTAATTACTTTACTGCTTTCGCATATATTTTACTACATTTCAGTGTATATATATGTATAAGAAATATATATATATATATATATATATATATATGTGTGTGTGTGTGTATATATATATATGTATATTTTATGTATAAGAAAAAAAAACTAAAAATTATTTTTTGGTACCCTATATGTACTCAAAAAACATACTTTTGGTGTGTTTAAATTGATATTCTTAATTCAGCCAGGAAAGGGTTAATTACCTTATTAATTTTCTGTTTTTATTTTATTTCCCCTCTGGTGAAATATCGAGCTGAAAAGAAGCTCCCCATTCAGTTGATGGTCTGGATCTGTATTTCAGAGGATGGAAAGGTTAGTGCCTTGAACTATCAATGCCAAATTCTATCAGGACCATTGCATTAACACAGCACTGGGTCGCTTTATTGAGGAGCACCGAGAGAGCAATATTATGTTCTGACCATACCTTGTGTCAGCACATCACGCGAATTTTACACTGCAACAGTTGGAGTCATTTCATATCCCATTTGTGCCCAAGACATCCAACCCTCCAAACATTCCCGTATGCCGTCCAGTGGAGAATTTTTGGACCAATCTTAAATCCAAAGTTTACAATGGAGGTTGGGAGGCCACGAAAATCATGCAGTTGGAGCGTAAGGTAAAGAAATCATTGAAGGAAATTGACATGTCGCATTTGCGCAATGATTTTAGGACTGCCAGAGCCCGAATAAGATGTGTATCGTAATGGACCATTGTCTCTTCTTTAATGTGTATTTCATGTTCTACTTGTCCTATTCATCTGCCAATAAAAGTTTTGCTTCGATTAAACCTTTACAGCCATTAATTCATTTACTACAAATTTAATTAAAAAGTTCTTTACACAGTATGTTCAAAAAATTATAAACGATACACAAAGAAAATTCCGATTACTGAAATTTTATAAAAATGGAGTCTTGCTGACGTTAATTCTACTAAAAACTTGTAAAACATAGAATTCTTTTTATAAAATCCCAAACATGACCAAAATAAAAAAACTCAATCAACCAAATTTATTTTCTAAACATAAAATTGACAAAGTTAATAAACTGAACATGTTAAAATGGTCTTTCAGTTATTTCATCAAACGCCTAAAAAGTAATAAAACTTTGTTAAATTTGATTTTCAAAAATATACCTTTTGAATAGAATAAGGAAGAACAAATGATGCTCTATGAATTTCAGGGGTATAATGCTTCAATTGATCTTGGAATGGTAGAACTTTATCAATCGGTTCGTTGAATACGGTGTGCTAATATAATTAATAATAAAAACTTCTTAATATTTATTGGACATTATTCAAATCCTCAAAACGAGATGTGACACAATGGTACAGTTAATTCTACATAACTTGACATTGTAAGAAATTAGACAAATAAAAATAAATAATGAAAACATAAACTCAGGGGTGTATATTTTACCGTGACGAATTACCGTATATGCTCGCATATAAGCCGAATTTAGAACTATAAAATACAATACTGAAATCAGGGGGTCGGCTTATATGTGCATAAAAGAAAATGAACACAAGTCAGTGACAATGATTTTGAAGGTAATTAATTAATTTTAATCTAATTAATTTTAAGAACACTACGTTAAATTATAAACAGAAATGTTAAAGCTTTTGTGAATAAATAGAAAACAAAAAGATTTTCTTCTTTATTCATATCAAAATGTATAATTTCTTCTATTTTTTTAGAATGTAACATAAAGTAAGCACTTTACATCTTTACAGTAACAAATTTCTATGAACCAAAAATACCAAATTAACAAAATGTGATAAGAGTCCAATTTTGTTGATTGGGTATGGAGTAAAATTAGACAAGTTGAAGGTCGGCTTATATACGGTAGGTGATGTATTTTAGTAAATTCAAATTAGAGATACATATTTTATTTCAAACAAATCTTATTTTTTTATCAAACCAGTTGTTAAGATATTTAACAATATTGCTCAAAACACATTTATTCAGTATAAAGTTATCAGTTGTTAAATTAACCTTGCCAATATTTTCTCATCTTAAATCAAACATTTCTTAAATAAATTTTTTCAGAGTTATGTACTTCTCTAATGTTTGAACTCTATTTAATTTCAAAATTGATCTAACCATTTAATTCAATTTAGAATACTTTTACTACCGGTGTGTTTGAGATCTGAATGTAGTAGTGTGCTAAACCGGAGGGGTACAGTACCTTTTAGTGCAAAATTTTTCGATCATATTTTGTTATATCAAAAATTTTAGATTAAAATGGTTTATTGTCAGAAATTATTTAAAAAAAATAAATAATATAAGGCTTTAAAAATATTATTTTATAAAAAATAATGTTAAGTTTTATACTAGTTGCTTTTTATATTTCATTAAATAAAGTAAAATTTCTAAAACAATGTTTAGCAAACGAAATAAGTTTGGTTGTAATTCGTCTTTGTGTTTGATAAGTAATAATACGAGCATAACATTTTGGCGCTTTGAAAACCAAAATGAGAAGGATGAAATAAGAATTGTGTAGTGGAAAAAAATGAGATAAATAACACTAGTCTGCAAAAAATTTTTTCAAAAATTTTATATATATATATATATGGAAACTTTTAAAATTCTTTCTACACAAATTATTTTACACACACAAAAAATTAAAAATTCTTTTACACAAAAATCTTTATTGAAATAAAAAACTGCCAAAATTTTGTTTGTTAAAACAAAATTGTTGATTGCGTTTTTTGTTTAACATTTATTTTCGGCTCCCGGTTGCGGAGATTAACAAGACATAAAAAATACTAATTAGATTAAAAAAACATATATTAAAGAAAAATCATATATCAACTTCCGCCGGGTGGTAAATTAATTTAAAATTTAAATTAAATTAAAATTTAATGTTGAAATTGCGTGCACTACATCAGCCCCCTCTTTGAGATGCGGAGACATCGCAGGAATGTTATACTGTTCGTAATGGAATCAAGTACGATGCATTCGATAATTGAACCCATGGGGAGAATGAGACTGACTTTTTGATGGAATAAATTGTCGTGAAATTATCTGGGTCATCGTCGATATGAATACAAGATTTCAACTTGCATAAGTTGACGGTACGGTGCGTACCTTTAAAATCAATTGCGGCTGTATTGTTCTCCATGTTGAGCTGTACTACTAGGTGTGGGCCAGTGTATCTGGTTTGTAGAGAAGTGGGGTGTTCTCGAACCAACCATACGAATTTGGCGTTGCACAAGTCTTTCGGCACATGCACCTTGAATGCATTATATTTTGGTGGAGAAGTGTCTAGGTTGATGAAGTGTTGCCATCCAGTTCAAGTTGTTCGTCATTACTGGGACAGTCGTTAAAAAAATCTCATTGACGAGTGACGTATTGGAACCACACAGCATCTGAGCTGGTGAAGTGCCGTGACGTCTACTGGGAATATTTATCCATCCAAGGAGGACCAGTGGCAACTGTTTGGTTCAGTTTCTGTTGACGGACATTGTCCTAAGAGAGTTCTTTAATGTCCTATGAAATCTTTCGACAAGACCATTTGACTATGGGTGAAATGCTGTGGTTTTAAGTCGTTGAGTTCCCAACCTTTAGAGTCGGTTGGTAAAGATGTTGGACTCAAATTGGTCTGTGATGATGCGCTTGCGAACGCCAAATCTGGCGATCCAATTGTTGACAAAAATTTCAACAATTGTCTCGGTTGCGATGTTCCTCATTGGAAATACTTCTGGCCAACGCGTGTTCCGATCGATGATGGTGAGGAGATATAAGTAGCCATTGCAGGGTGGAAGTGGACCGACGATGTCCATATGTATTGTATCGAAACGGCTGCCTGTTGGAAAGCTGAGAACTGGAGGCTTGGTGTGTCTGGATACTTTGTTGGCTTGGCATTATACCAATAGCTTAATGTCGCGGCGCATATAAGGCCAAATGACTTTTGTGCGCAATAGTTCATATGTTGCCTTCGATCCGGGATGAGCGCTGGAATGGGCGGCCTTGAACGCATCTGCACGGAGGGCTGAGCTCAGAACGGGACGTGGACAACCTGCGATGGAAGTATCGAAATAAATGCGGTTGACTGTTCCTTGAAAGTAGCTAGGTCCTTATCCGATGGTGGATAATGCTCCAGGATGTCTTGGGTGAATAATAGTTCAAAGTCCAATGAAGCCAATTCGATTCGTGAAAAACAATCAGCAACGACGTTGTCAACTCCGGAGATAAATTTGATCTCGATGTCAAATTGGGATAGATAGCTGATCTGTCTTTGTTGACGTGGTGACGGATTCTTCATTTGAAAGATTTGGAGAAGTGGTTTATGGTCTGTATACATTGTTGTCGATCGGCCAATCAACAAGTGTTCGAAATGTTTTACCGACATGAACAAACCAAAGAGTTCTCTATCGAAGGTAGAGTACTTAGTTTGGGTTGGCGAGAGCTTGTGTGAATAAAATTCCAGTGGTTCAGGAATTTTGTCACTCACCTGCATCAGGACTGCTCCAATTGCGATATTAGATGCATCTGTCGTAAGCGTTATTGGTAGAGAGCCGTCTGGAAATCGGAGCGATGTGGTCTGTGTGATGTCCAGTTTTATCTGCTGAAAAGTTCTCACTGCTTCTTCGGACCAGGATAATTGTTGCTTCTTGGGTCCAGATGACATCTGTAAGTGGAGTCAGAGTCGCTGAAATGTTTGGAATAAATTTGCGACAGTAATTGACCAACCCCAGAAAGCTGTGCAGGGTTGTGACCGTTTCTGGTAGGGGAAAAGTTGTGATGGCCTTAATTCGTTCTGGTATTGGGCTAATACCATCTTGTACTACAGTATGTCCCAGAAATTCGACACTAGATTGGAAGAACTTGCATTTGGTGAGTTTCAATTTGAGATGGTTGGCATTGAGTCTCGACAGAGTATCTGAAAGATGTTGTTGGTGAGAAGTTTCATCTGGGAACGCAATAACTACGTCGTCGATATACGCTGCCATGTTCGATAAGCCAGAGAGGATGATGTCGATATGTCTCTGGAAAGTCTGTGAAGCGTTACGGAGACCAAATGGCATTCGAAGAGGTCAAATGGCGTTATGATGGCGGTTTTCGGTATTGAGTCTTCCACAACTGGGAATTGGTGATACGCTTTAGCCAAATCCAGTGATGAAAAAACTTTCCAGCCAGCGACGTTATAATATATCGGTAATGAGCGGCATTGGATATGAATCAGGAATCGTAACCCTGTTCAAACCTCTATAATCGCCACATATGCGTAACGATCCATCCTTCTTGGTGACAATCTGCAGAGGAGCGGCCCACGGAAAACTGGATCGGCGTATAATGCCGCACTCCTCAAGTTCCTTGAATTCTTTTTCGGCCAGGAGTCTTTTTTCTTGGGACAATTCGCGACGGCGTTGGTGGACTGGTGCACATGGCATTGTGACTATGACATGATTTGAAATGCAGATGCCGGTTTTGTTGAAGTGATCAGGTGCATTTATTGTATTCGGAAAGTTCTGTTTAATATATTGTGCAGTATCAGAAACGAGTGAGCAGACTTGCGATTTAGTCGGTGTGGTGGACAAAGGTTCCAATGTGTGGTGCAAAATTATGTTTTTTGTTTCTGTAATCCATTAATAATCGAAAATGGTCAAAGAAATTTGCGCCAAATATAGGTTGTCACATCTGCAACGGCGAAGGTCCGCTGGAAAGATGGATCCAAAGAGGCAAGCTTGAACGAGAGATTGATTGTTCCATAAGTGTAGACGACTGAACCGCTGGCGGCTGAAAGTCGGCGGGTAGAACGCATTGTTTGCGGTTGGAAAATTCTGGGAAGAACCGATATGGCTGAACCAGTGTCAGCCAAGAATGACATTGTTTCGGATGAATGACCGCTAATTGTGGCGTTGCACGCGAAAATGCCGCAGCAATTGTTGGCGCACTTCTGAGTGGGTTGCGAAGACCGAAGGTGAACTCAGTTTTTTGGAGTTTGGAAAGAACAACCACGTGTACAACGCTTTGCCTGGTCACCATAACGGGAGTGATAGATACATATGTCGTCCATGTCCAACTTGGCGTTTGATCCATCCATGTGCAACCGGGAATGCATTTTTTGCTCCTTTTCCGAATTTGCTTTGATACCAGCACACGTTGGTGCTTGGTGAACGATTACGGTCGACTGACGATTGCCGTTTTCGAGAATCCCTTTGTTTCCCATGATTGAGTGCCGTTATCTGCATCATAATTTCTTGCATTTGTAGCTGTAACGTTGTAATTTGGCTGGAGAGATCGGTTGGTGCTGCAGGAGGAGACGACTGAGTTGACGATGTAGAAACAGCAAAGCAGGTGGATGATTGCGCAACTTGTGTTGCTGTAATGTTGTCTGCAATCTTCGCCAACTCGTTTAGGTTGGTGATTGTGGTGCCAGCTAATACTGCTTGCACCAGGGGTGGCAAGGATCGTAAAAAAATCGTTTGAGTACTTCGTTTTCTGGGCCGTTTGTAATTTCTGGATGAATTGCTTCTAAATCCATAACGATCTTAGCTAGAAATACTGACGGTTTCTGGCTTCCCAGGGATTGCGACTGAAAGTAAGTTGCAAAGATTTCATCAAGTGATGGATTAAAGGATTGGAGAATCCGTCTCTTCAACTCCTCAAATGGCTTCTCGTGAGATCCTATGGTTGCCAGGTGTGCTGAAACGGACTGCATAAGCTCTGGTGGGAGTACGCACAATGTGTGTGGAACATTGCAACTTGTTTGGTCAACTTTTGGATCCTAAATCACATCTCGATGATGTCTAACCAACCCTGGAGTGATCCATTCGCGTCCAGAAAATACGGTGGTGTTGCAGTTGGTGCGTTAATATCTTCACCTTCGTCGGGTTTATTAATCATACCACCCGGTAGGACGCGGTGCACGGTGATTTTCGCTTCGTTTGGTATATTATATGTGGACCAAGTTAGATGTGGGCGAAGCGGCTTGGTGCCCCATACTAGCTAGACACGAGATTTATCATCGTCCTTCAGTAACGATAGTGTCACAAATGCGCGCATCGAGAGCAACCCTAAGTGTGGAGTCACTGAGATCTCCCTGGAGGTTTATGGAAATATGATCGCATTGGGATAATGATGGGATGTTTTTGAAATAATAAAAACAAAAAATATTGAAAGCAACTGAATTTTCCCCTCGAATCCCCCAAAATTAATTCCACCGACAATTTTATGCCAAATAAATATAAAAAAATCAATAAAATTGTCCTTATTTAAATTCATTAAATAATTAACAAAAAATATAATGAAATGTCCCCCAAAAATGTCGCTCCCCGCAGGCAGAAGGTCAAAATAAATTGAATTCACCATGGCAACCGACATGGGTGTCCCCAATCGATGATTCGTCCTGGTTTCCGCATTCGTTGACCTCGGGAATGTTGGCGAGCCGGAGTGAATCTCATTTAAATTTGATCGGCGCCGGGAGTAGAGTGACGTACCGAGCGCAGAGAGGCAATGCTGGATCGCTGTTTGAAGGCCGGTCCGTGAGCGGCGAATCGGAATTTGGTGGATCCGAGTTGCGAGTGGTGATTGAAACTGTGGAAGAATTCACCGTGGCCGGGAGTTGTGGGTAACTCAGAGCCGAAAATGAACACAGTTCGGCAAGTGACACCATTTTTTGTGTGTGAAAAATAAAAAAATCCTTTTACACAAAAATCTTTATTGAATTAAAAAACTACCAAAATTTTGTTTGTTAAAACAAAATTGTTGATTGAATTTTTTTGATTGCGTTTTTTTGTTTAACATTTATTTTTGGCCCCCGATTGTGAGGATTAACAAGATGGGGGACATAAAAATACTAATAAGATTAAAAAAACATTTTTCAGTGCAACGCCTTAGCCGAAAGACGCCCGGAAGCCGACGAAATCGATCAAAAACCGTGCAGGTCGTTAAACGATTAAATTAACACTGATTTAAAATAATGACGATTGATGACTCCTACTAGGAATTTCGTGAAAGTTTTTATGAAAATACTAATAAAATACTAATTTATTTGCTAAATAACGATTTTTATCAATTATTTACTAATTATATTGCTTAAAACCAATTTTGTAGAAATTACAAATTTTCGTTATTAAAAAATAATATCAACAAATATTAGGTTGTTGTGAAATCAATGCAGGTTTTTGAACCTAAACATTAAGTAAATGTAACTCAGTACAAAATAAACTTTATTAATCGAAATAAAAATCATCAAAATCAATACATTTTTTTGCCAACGAGAAACAAGTTTATTGATGCCCCTAGTGTAGAACTCCTGAGTTCTGGATGCGATGAAAGCATTAAAAGGGTCTTTGTCGTTGTCTTAGTTTTTGAGGCATTTTTCCTGGAGGAAGTTGTCTAGATTCTTGAAAAATAGTAGTCGGTGGGCGAGAAGTCCGGTGAGTAGGGTGGATGAGGAGTTTCGTAGCCCAATTCTTTTAGCTTTTGTATGGTCGGTTTTGTGATGTGTGGCCGGGCGTTGTCGTGGAGAATTAACCACTTAATATTGACCAATCTTTGATACATACGTCGGAGATCGTGATGCATGTTGTCAATTTGTTGGCAGTACTTCTCTGTGGTGATCGTTCCATTCGTATTCAGAAAGTTTTGATGGATGAGACCGGCTGCGAACCACCAAACAGTCACCATAACCTTCTTTTGGTGGAGTTTCGGTTTCGGAAAGTGGTAAGGAACCTTGTCGCGGTTCAACCATTGTGACGAATGCAGCCGATTGTCGTAGAGAATCCACTTCTCATCACACGTCACAATCCGATCGAGAAACGGGTCGTTTTTGTTGCGCAGAAGAAGCGCGGAAGACACCTCAAAACGACGATTTTTTGACATTCGTTCAATTCGATAGGCACCCATTTATCGCGCTTTTTCGACTTTTCAATTTGCTTCAAGTGCCGAGCGACGGATCAACGTTAAACTCGTCTGTGAGTGCTCGAACAGTTGTGCGTGGATCGGCTTCCACCAGCTCCTTTAATTCGTCATCATCAATCGTCGATGGGTGGCTGCCATGAGGCTAATCTTCCAGAGTGAACCCTTTGATACCAGCACTGCATCGTGCATTCGTTGACACGTCCTTTGCCTCAAACTTCGTTGATGTTTCGAGCGGTTTGAGCTGCACTACCCGTGGCTGAACTTGTAGAAGTAAATGTTGCGAAAATCACGTTTTGACATATGCAATTAAAATCGAAATCATTAACAAAAGAAACATTATAATAAGTTTTAGACAAATATATCTGAAAGAGTATAAATTAAGCTTAATGTATATCAAAGATGGATTAAATTTCTTATAGAATGAGACAACTAACTGCAGAATTAATAATGTAAAACTAAAATATTAATTGATTATTTAGCGGTCCCTCAAATAATTTATGATAAAAAATACATCGAAAAAAATTAAAAATTCTCTCCAATAAGTAATTAATCTTCACAAATCGAATTACTGGATTTTTGCTGCATAAAACATATCCAATCTGTCCATTCGTGTATGAAGGTACACAGCCGCTAGCATATTTTACAACCGGAAAAATTGATTTGCATATTTTCAAAAGTCTCGTAATTATATCAAATTCGAGCCAAATATTTTGACCTAAATAAATGTTCAAATATGTTTATTTTTAAAATAATTGCTCATAATTACACAAAAATTTTTAAAGATTCATAATACAATGGTCGCCAAAAGTTTAAGATCACTTTAAAAATTTTGTTAATTTGTCTGAATTTTAAGAACGAGAAGATGACCAACAAAATTCATCAGAATAAATGATCAGCAAAATTGTTTGAGGAATTTTAAAAATAAAAAAAATAAAATTATTGCATTCAAAAAATAATTAAAATTCATGTTTATATTTATTTTTCAATCGAGTTTGTTATTTGTGATAATTTTTTGTTTAACTCCATTAATAAAATAATTTTGGCACGAAAATTGTTAATAGTGATTTGAAAGTCGCCATTGTAAATATATGTTGAATTTCTTGATAAATAAAAGTTTATGCGTTACGTTGTTTGTGTTTTTTTTTTGAAAAAGGAATTTTAACTGCTAAAGAAATTGATGTTTAACGTAACGGACTAAGGAATTGATTCCGTATTATTTTCCAAACTCAACCGTGCGCTCTCTCTCACACAATCCAAAGAAATTTCTTTGGCGCAAGTTTTTGTCTTAAAAATATGGAATATTTGGACAATGTGAAATGCATCTCGGATTTGATGGGAGCAATGAAGGATAAATCGATCAATTTTGAAATGAAAGGAGATATAGATATTGACAATTTATATCCGGATTTGAGTCGGTCCCAGATGACAGAAGAATTGATTTTGAATTTCTGTGAAATTTGTCAGATTGAAGAGTCATTGGATGGGAACAGCTCAGAATCTATTTCCAAAGTATGTGAAAGGGAATCGGGCGGTCGTGGTGAGACGGAGATGAAAGAATTGAATAAGAAAATCAACATACTTTCGAGTAAATTAATTTTTCCCCCCGACCTCACGTCCGCCGTACGACTCCAGGGTGCTCTCGCATCAAAAACATTAAGAAATTGCGTTGAATCAATTTATTTATCATGCATGTACATTTGTTATTTTGAAAGAAATATCAATTGTAGAGATAATTTTCTTGATATAATAATTAAATAACGTTTGTTGGTGATTATGAGGAGTTAGTTAAAAATTAATATCGCTAAATAGTTTATTTAGAAAATTCAAATTTAATATTATAATTTTAAAAATTCAAAAAATAAACTATTGATTCAAAGATTCTCCGATCCATGAATATACTCCCATTCCTTCGGTGGTGGTTTAGGAGCACCATTTTGGTATAAATAATAGAATCAGAATTCTGACATCAAGTAGGACAGATGACAGGAAGGCAATGTCTTGGTAATACACTAAGGAAATGATGGAAGTCCTATTTATAAACGAAATTGTATCTTGAAAAGTACCCAATCAAAATCATGGGGAAACTTGAATAATTTATAATATGGATCGTCCATATGTTTCCTTTGATTCGTGTCGAGTTTATGTAGGCCAACAAGTGAAAGATCAAATATTAAGAGAAACGCTGAGATGATCGTCATCCCAGATGGATTGGCTCCGTTTATACATGCAGGAGACATGAATTTTTCGTTCCTTGAAAGATTTAAAATTTGTTCGTGTTAATAAATGGCAGAACTCTGATTCTGTTGTTGATATCAAAAATGGCACTCGTAAACCAGCACCGAAGGAATCGGTTGGTCCATGAGTCCATGGTCGAATCTTTGAATGAATGGAAAACTGAAACCATACAAAACTCAATAATATAAACAGGATTTAGCTCGAACCATGAGGAATGGTATACAATGCGAGTCTTGAGCTGCTTCAAACCAGAGTGAAAAATTCCTCTACGATAGTATTTCCAGGGAAGATGTGGATGATCAGGACACAGTGTTTATATGATCAAGATGATGTATTGGGTTGGCCAAAAAATCATTGCGTTTTTGAGTACGTCCTAATAAAAAGCTTGAAAATATAAAACGACGTGATACAATTTAAATTCAATTATATATTCTGAAACCTTAATTTCCAGACTATGTTTATACAAAATATTATTTGATTTTGTTTTAATTTATTACTTTACCGTCAATTCGAAATGGAAAATCAAAATGAGCATATTCGTCATGTTTTGTTGCATTATTTTCGCAAAGGGAAAACCGCTGTGCAAGCTCATAAGAAGATATGTTTTGTATGTGGTAGTTGTAGTGTACCACCTTTTTTTTGGACATGTAGAGTTTTTGTGATTTTTTTTTACTTATTTTTGTGAGTATGTTAAAACCTCCTATTTTTTTATAGCATATGACATTTTATTTTATCTTTACTTAATATGTATTATTTATTTTTTCTTTTCGGGTGAAATTTTTTTTTTACTTTTTATTTATTTTCATGGAAATGATATTATTTATGATATTATTTATTTCCAAATTATATTGCCAAGGACAGTAATAATAAATAAAAAAACGATCAATAAAAAAAATTGATCACAAATTTAAAACTCAATTAGAATTTTGACTTTCGCCAAAATTCTGTTCTGGATTTTTTTATCAAAATCTTTGGTTATTTCCACTTAACGAAAAGCAAATTCCGGTCCAGAATCATCGTCAACTGATTTATTTAATCTAGTTGATTATTTTAAGGACCGGAGACATAAAGAAGATCAGATACGGTTTCTCAATTCAAAAGCGTTCCGCCAGAGTTCCAGTTTGACAAAGACGGTTATTTAATTCTTTTGTTGTGACTGACCAACCTGACTCCTTAATTCACTTTGTGATTCATTCTTGGTTGAAGATTCCCTCTTGTTATTTTTGTTAATCACTCTGTTGATAGTTGCATATAATTATATTTTTATTGTCGTACGTTTTTTTTTATCTCAAAAGTTACGAGATTGCGTAGACGAGTTAGTGACGATCTTTGACTCACTAGCTCGTTTCCGTAATAGTAGTGACTCCTTAAAACTTCGAAAGTGTCAATACTGGTTTTCTAAATTTCGTTCTGAAAGATGCACCTCGCTCCGGTCGACCAGTTGAAGTTGATAGCGACAAAATAACAGCACTGACAAATCTAATCCACATATGACGACAAGAGAAGTTGCAGAGACTCTGGAAATATCAAAATCAAGTGTTGGAAGTCATTTAAAGAAACTTGGATTCGTCAGTAAACTCGATATGTGGTTACCACATTGAACTGAAAGAAATTCATTTGGTGAAACGTATAGACATTGCGATTCCCTTTTGAAGCGAGAACAAAGTGATCCATTTTTGAAGCGCCTGATTACGGGTGACAAAAAATGGATTTTTTACAACAATGTGGAACGCCGGCGATCATGGACAAAACGTGGTGAGCCTGCCAAAACAATCCCAAAAGCAGAAATTATGCTTTCTGTCTGGTGGGATTTTAAAGGAATTGTGTTTTTTGAACTCCTTCCGAGGAATGAAACCATCAATTCAGACAGATATTGTGATCAGCTGGAGAAATTGACTCATTCAATTCAACAGGAACGTCCTGAATTGGCAAATCGAAAAGGAGTTGTAATTCAGCATGATAACGCAAGACCACATACAAGTTTGACCACTCGCCAGAAACTCTTATCACTGGGTTGGGAGGCTTTGCCGCACCACCGTATTCTCCAGACTTGGCCCCATCTGATTTTCACTTATTTAGATCACTGCAGAATTCCTTAAACAGAAAAACATTCGCCAGTGATGATGACATCAAATCGTTCCTAGACGGCTTTTTTGGTGACAAAGGCAAAGGTTTTTATGAATCAGGAATAATGAAGCTACCGGAAAGGTGGAAGAAAGTGACTGAAAATAATGGACAGTGTATTGTGTAAAAATATTTGTGCATCCATGTCATTTTTTGATAATAAATATTTTAGTAAAAAAACGCAATGACTTTTTGACCAACCCCATAGAATGTTTGGATGTCGTTAATCAATAAAGAATTATTGATATTTTAACTTCTAGATTTTTTAGTGAGAATTGAAAGCACCAAATTAAAAAATGTTATCGATACTATTTGGCGATATCTGTTACATATATACTCAATTTATTCCATGAATTGTTATTCAATTATTAATTATGTCTCATACTCGTGTGTTTTATATCTAATTTTTTAATAAAATATTATTTTTATTTGTCGTTAACTAGAATGAGTGAAAACTTAAAATGAGAAAAAGCAATTTATGAAACAGAAAACAAGCAATCACAGAATATCAGTCAAAATAATCGACAAACCTTGAGAACACATAATCCCGTCTGGTCGCAGAGCATCGCAGATTAACTGGAAGTACTCAGCACCAAAGAGAGCTTCCCCGGGTCCCGCTGGATCTGTACTATCGGTGATTATCACATCGAACTCGTCCTTGTGTTTCTTGAGGTACTCGAAGCCATCATCAACAATGACAGTGGCTTTGCGGCTCTCGTAACCGACGGCAAGAAACGGAAGATATTTTTTACTTAGATCTATCACGTCCTACAATCATTAAGTCATTGATAGAGTTTTTTAATTGCAACGATATTGTATATATTTAACTTGAAATTTGCAAATTTGTTAAGTTAAGATTTTTGATATTATTTTAATAATGTTCTGTAAAAATATATGTTAAATAATAATACTAAGAACACCAATATGAGTTTTCACACATTTATTTCCATAACAGTTTGAATTGTCTTGGTGACAATTCTCAGCCAAGCTTTCATAATTTGACATCTCGCTAAATTGATAAATTTTTGTCAATGACTTATTAATAAACAATTATTCGAACAAATTTTCATTTTAAATGATTTTCAGATTTTATTTTAATAATTCTATTTTTATAATTTCGTTAATAATTTTATCTAAAAATTCATTTAATTTTAAAAATGATTTTATTTAAAGAAAAACATTTATTTAATTAATTTAAAAATAAGTTAAAAATTATTTACTTTATTAAAATTTTTAATATTCATATATTAAACGATTTAATATTTTAAAAGTTTTTTTTAATATCTTATGTTGTAATTTAAAATGCAAAGTATGCTCGAATAAGTATTCATCGTGCACATCCAAAATACCAATTTTCCATATGGATTGGAGAAACAAATATCAAACTCACAATACAATATCCAACATAACAATTTCGATATACGAAATTTAAAATATTCCTCACAAATAATATGTAGAAAGCTTAACTTGTCGGACACATAAATTACATTACACAGAATTTTACCTAATTATTTGAAAAATTGTGGTTCATTTTATATTAATCTTACTATTTGTTTTCCAAGTTTTTTAGTAAGTGAATCAAATACTGAGATTTCTTTAATATTTTATGTTCTGATTCATTTAATCAAAAAAACAATTGTAGAAACGGACACGATTTGAGTTAAAGTTGAATAATAGTTTTCATCAAAATTGTAAAATGCATTCCTGCTCCCCAAAAATAATCCCTGGCCGAGAATCCGTCATCTTATTTTTAAGTAACCGAAACCTAAGGGAAAAATATATATTGCTTGCGTAACAAATACCTTCTCTAACTTATTTTATAAAATATTCGTACCACGATTTCAGATGAAAATAAATATTTATATTTTTATTTATCTAATATTTTTCCAGCTATGCTTAATATATTTTTTATATTTAAAATTGAATATTTTTTGTAATTGTTTTTTCTGTTTTTAAAATTATTTCCAATTAATCTTTCTATACAAAACAAAAAAAAATAGTTTAAAAAAATGAGAAAAATAAATTTCATTTAAAATGTACATAAAATAAGCCAGTGAAGTTAGTGATTATATAATCAATATATATTTACTTTTGCTTCGGATTAGGTTACTTAAAAAAATCTATGTTTATAATAGTATGGTATGTTTATAATATTGCATATATTATCATATTTTTATTTTTGCTGGGGCCGCTACGGATCTATACCAAAAAAGACTCATTCGCCAAGCAAACAAACAATCTCAATAAATGGCCCATATCGATCGAATAACCTCGTCAATCACGCATTAGATGATCTTGTGGTGCTTGGCAAATATCCCCCATGACTCCGCCATCGCATCTACCGACGTTGAGCACGTTACTGGATCTCGGGTGACTGTTGAGGGGCAGCATCGAGATCATTTCGCGATATATATATATA
>MQRK01219644.1:7039-21070 GCA_001938485.1 Girardia tigrina
CAACAGACTGAAAGCCCAAATGGTCACTCACAATATGCTGAATGGTTCCATGGCTGAGGGATGTCTCATCTTCAATTTCATCAATGGTCGCTGCACCATTGGCGTTAATAATTCCAGAGACCAACAGAATGTTTTCAGGGATTGTTTTTATTGATTTTCTCCCGCAGTTTTCCCAAGCAAAAGAAGTCTTGCCACTGTCAAATTCAGTTATCCACCGATACATGTAGATTCTCCAACACTGTCAATACCATGAACAGAGATAATATCCTGATAAATTTCATTTCCCGTTATGCCGAGTGAATAACGGGAGAAGGTATAGAATCGAAGTATAGAATTCGATTTTCCGCCATCAAAGAGACAAATAAATCAACCAATATTCAAACAAGTATTCAATAAATATTTTCCGTCAATATTTTTTAACTATTACATATTTTTACTCTTTATATGTTACTATATACTGCGCAAGTAATTTCCGGCTTTACAGATCACAAACATAGAAATGTAACATCATTCTCACTCTTTCTGCTACGAACCAAAACATGGGTGCATATTTGTTTTATCTGGTGAACCAGCCTACTTTTCTATAGTAAAGCCCACCAATTTCTTGTTTACGCTACTTCTGTTTATTCTTAAATATAAAAAAATTACTTCAAGAACTACAATACACAGTCACATAATCTTGCACTCTGCCACAAACAACACAAAAATCAAAACTTATGTACAAATTCAATGAGTGACAACATACATAAGACATCTTTGACAGTTATAAAACAAAAAACGGTAGATGTGGACCTCAAATGAACCTCAAAAGGTAAAATATTTCAATACTACAAAAATACTCGATGTCATGATAGTTTCATGTCAGAAAAATTAAATAAAATTGCTTATTTTAATCATAACAATTTGTAACGAACCAATTCTAATTATAACGGAACACTAAATGGTCACAAAAGGGCGGACCGGTCCCCTCGCCCTCCTTATGCTACGTCACTGATTTGAACACCTTTTACATTTTATATACATGGTATAAACATCAAGTAAAGTTAAATTTACATCATATTTTATCAGTAAAATCCAATTAATAGTCTTTTGTAATAATTACTGTTTTTTAAATTTTATTTTAAATTATTTAAAAATTTTGAAAGATATACTATAGGTGACATTATAACACATAAATCCAAACCAGATTTTCTTAAAATAATGCCTATCGAATGTCATCTCTAATAAAAGAACCAGAGAAATCAATTGAATATTCTGTCAAAGATTTATCGATGGAAACTATATATATATCATTTGAGAATTTCCAAAAATAAACATTTTGCAAATTTCTAGTGGTAAACATTATATATTTTAATGTCAATAAAAGAGACTAAAAACCATTTACAGTTTATCTATTTACATTGTTCATAATAATTTTTGGTGGTGATTTCATCCACCGTATTAGAGAAAAAAGAAAGTTTGTTAAATTTATAATCTCCGTTCTCCATATTTCGCTGTGCATGAAAAGCTGAAGCCTGAATCAGAGCTAAATACACATTCAATGATGTTACGATTGAAAGTATATGTACAGGTGCACATTATAACCTCCCTCTGATGTAGTTTCAATTCCTGACTGAATGTTTCTAACTCTGTCAAAGATGTTACCCAGGTTTGAAATCTCTCATGGTGAAGACAATAAAGCAAAGGAGGGAACTTTCGTGAAGACATAGTGTAAGAAATAGTTAATAATAGCTGTTGATGCCGTTAAATACAAAGACTTTGAAAGCAACTGAAGAGTAGTGTAAAGAGCGGGACTATACTCCCTTTGAGTATTCAAACATATTTCAAATTAATTATTGTGAAACGTTTTTATCAATTTCCGGTATTGGAAGTTTTCGATTGATATGCATATGATAAGTGTTTAGCATCCCTTTTTTAGGCTATCAAAATGATAGTCCAATTCAGATCCGCAAATCAAAATTGGCAACAGACATCTACTAGTTGTTGTTGGTGGATCATCAAGTTACATTTTTCTTTCAAATATATTTCTGTTTTTACTTTCCAGAAATAAAGATTATAAAGAAAAACATATTTTAAGCTAAGTCAGATGGAAATTTATTGCTCATTACTACACGTTGTCATGTCGTATCAAAAATAATTTCTAGCTATCCTTTCAAGAAAATAATATAAATTTATTTTATTGAAATAATGAAATAAAAAAATATCTTTTGTGTAAAATGATTCACGCCGAACCTTATCTATCAAAAACATCTAATCAAACAGTTGGCGGTACTGTTCTAATAGTTACCTGCAAGATTTAAAAAGTATTTATTTACGTGACAATAGTACATAAGGTGCATTATATCAATACATAATACATTTGACTTTTCTAAGTTACTTTTTATGCTTTTAATGGCCAGTAAATCATATCATTTAAAATAATGTCAAATAAATGCTTTCATTGTAATGTTCTACTCCACATTAATTAGCAAAGATAGGAACTTCTCTGTCAAAACCAAAATGCATTTTATTTTGAAGTTATACTTGATTCCAGATGCATTTAACATTTTGGATGTATAGTAGCGGTGTTTGGGTAAACTAAATGTTTTTATTAGTTAGCCGTTAAGTGTCGGAACTTCAATCCCAGATTTGGAATTTTGGAATAAGCTTTCAACATGTCGGAATGATGATTGTAACCGCTGGTATACTGGATAATTGACAATAAGGTTTTTATAGTTTTATATGACTTTGTATACAGAAAACAGTCTCCAGCGTCTCTGAAAATAACTCCGAAAACACTATTGAAGTGCAAACTTTTCGACATTTCCCTTCCGTCGAACAATAAAACTTTAGTCAATTTATACTGTCGTATTTGGTACACCAAAGACAGATGAGTTGACAATAAAAGATGCATCACAAACTTAACTTTAAAAGTTTTTATAATCAGATACATCGGTAGCTCATGATTCAAAATAATAATATTCATTTCATATGACCAACCATAAATGAACAATTATTACATCTTTGTATGGAAGGTTCACATTTTGAAAAAATGTTCCCGTCTTCACTTTCTAATCTAATCTACAGTTCAATTTAAGATAACGTCATATATTCTGTTTAGCAAATAGACTTCAAAATTATTCTTGCACATTTGGTTATTATGCAAAATATTCTTTTTTTTGTAAAAGAAGAACACATGCTCCTGTTTCAACAACAATTGCAGATTACTCAAAGAAAGGAAACAGACAGTAATAACACTGTTATAATCAAAATAATAAGTTTAAAATATCCAATAAATATTATTCGTAGGCAGGGCCTTTATTAAGAAATATTCACTGGGGGCACTCGCAATCTGGAATGGTCATGTACCGAAATACAGTAACTTTTTTGTTTCAGATGAAAATAGTTATTTTTTACCCTTGTTTTTTATAATGGCCTTTCTTATTTTAAACAGTTTATTCATCAGATTTCTGTTCTCCAAAGTGTTCTCAGATTTAAAAGAAAATACACAAGTGACCCAACCCATAACATTTTATCAAGAGTCTAACATGAGTTATAATGCACAACATTTCAACACGTTACTTTTTCAAAAAAGAATTTGCAGCAAAGTCTATTTCTGAATAAATACGTAGGGTTGGGTTTCTTTCTCGTCTTTCTTTCACTCAGAAAAACTCTGCCACAGCACTGCGAGGATCAAACAGGCAGGTCCCCTTGTCATTCATTGCGATTATCATGCAAGAGTTGACTGTATCAGCTGAGGTGCTCAGCTGTGGGCTTAAACGTTCAAGTTGTATAAAGAAACAAGCATCTCTTAGAGCATACTGTGAGGAGTGAGTTTTACCAAAGACGATATTACTTTCAAAAGTATGCCGCTGCAGAGCTGAAGGAAAAATTTCAACTTTAACGTGAGTAAAGAATTTCAAAAACTCTTCATCATTGACCGTTGCTCAGCATAGTCATCTGCAAAGCACTGGATTTCTTCTCGAAAAAAACGATGTTTTATTTTTACTTCTGCCTTAATAAATGCTTCGGGTAATACTATTTGCAAAACAGCAAACATGTCTTGGACTTCTTCTTGATCCACATTAAAATGCTCTCCAAGATAATTCTGCGTCGATTGTACAATTTCAAGGTGCATCGCATCATGTTTTTTTGTGGTTATCACATTCATGTTGTAGACGAACTCGGTTGCAATTTACCAATGCCGGGTAACCCTCACAGAGAATGGCGTAGACTCTATCCAGCTGCTGAGTATAGTGTTTGGCATTCACAGTACGCCCCTCCGGAACCAGGTCGAAGTGGATCATCCTCTCGAAATTCCACCATACACAGAGCATCACATTGCAATCGAAACGTCCTTTTTTAACCACGGGTTGGGCGGGCAAATCAGGGTAGAGCCACTTATTTCACTTTTCATGAAGATGAGCTAGATACCTTGATGGCCAGCTTTTGGTAGAAAGATTACCTATCAGGCTGTCGTTATAAACGTCATGGCGTGGGAAATAAGAAACTCAACAACTTCTGTATGGTAATTTTGGAAACATTTCAGCCAAGATGAATGAGAGTACTGGATTTTGCACTGCCATTCTTAATCGTCATGTCGCACTGCTTCATTGTGGGAAATTGAGTCAAGGTGATCAATGGCAGCCGTCACTTTTAAAGTTGAATCTGCACTGCAGCCACGAACCTAATAAACAGTACCAGTGCGAGCAAACTTACAAGTCACACTCAAACTTTTCACTTGTTCTAAATTTCACATATTGTCTTTTACGCTTCTTTTCAGCTGGTGCATCTAAGCGGTCACTCCTATTTTCTACTTACCATTTCGTATTCGCTTTTTTACTCTTGTACCATACCTTAGTATCGTAAGAATTACTGAAAATTGATTCTTCTGTTGCGAACGAGCCAAGGTGTGTATTTGTAATTATTTATTTGATTATTTCCAAATTATCCACCCAGTTTATCCCTTTTGCTTTTGCCTGGGTGTGGGTGAAAAAGGAAACAATCTCAAAAAGTCATAATAATTGAAAGTGCTTTCTTTTACAATTATATTGATAATTCATAACTATAATGGAAAAATATCCAAGAAGAAAAGAAATTTTTCTCGATCAGAACAACCAGAAACAGATCGATTGGTTGTTTAAAGAAATATACGTTACTTGCTTTATTTTTCGTTAGAACTGAATTATTAGGTTTTCCTTTCTCAAATCGTCTTGATTATTAACGTCTCCAATTAGAGATTTAATTTTCTATTATTGACTGGTTGTAAATTGAAGGAATTGGCTGATGAAATGGTGAAGTGATGATGGTTTCTAGGAAACTTCTTATTATTTTAATTTAAAATTCAAATTTGTCGATCAATATTTTTATTGATTTTTTTTATTATTATTAATAGTTCAATCCAAATTTATTTAAGCAGAAAAGAAAATAAAATGCATATTTACAGTGGGAAAATGCCCCCCCAGTCAATATGTTAAAAAATGCCCTCATCGTATGTAACTTCCAGACAGCACTCATTTCGATTTCCCAATAAAATAAATTTTGACAAATTATTTTAAAATTAACAGTCAAATAATTTATCTACTATAAATCTTTCCGGTCAAATACTACAAAGACTTGCATTTTTAAAACACGTTAATGTTATACTTTTACCAATGCAGTCATATGACCTTTGATGCGTCACTTAAGTTTGTATCATACATAATAATTTTAAATATATTTTTGGATAATGATTCATAATAATTTTTACACTATAATCATGTTTTACACGACGAATATATTTGGCCCATCTAGCAATATAGTTGGAAAAGTTATTGACATCGAGGGTTCAATATGAATCAATATAGTCATTTAATAAAAGAACCGTAAAATAAAAACTGAAGTGGCAAAACATGAAATATATACCTCTTTGGAGAACCATGTCTGAATCAGTAAGTATGATGACGCAAGACCCACTCCGGCGCAACATGACACAATCATTGTTCCCTTGACTGCTCCAAATACAAAACCGCAAAATGCGTTAAGAATAAAATATCCAAATATGAATGGAAAAGAAATTAAAATAAAGAGAATTTGAATAACACATATTTGAAGAAAGACGTTTGAATCGTTTACTCTACTAAAAACAATCCACACAAAAGATTTGTAACTAAGACTTAAAAAGATGACACACGTAAAGAGCAGCACTAGTTGAATTATTTTATTCTAAAATAATCATTTATATAATGATCAATCATAGCATTGAGGCAAACGATTATAATTTTAATATTGCACATTTCACTCAAATACTTTATGATTCAAAAAATAAGAGTTTTCATAACAATCCACATGATTTATTAAAACAAAAACACAATTGTTCATAATAAAATTTAGTAATGGAAAATGGATTACAAACTTCTACAAGTTACATATAATTCAATTTTTCAAATATCACTACACCAAAACATGAAAAAATAATTTGATATTTATTCCATTTCATTAATCCTATAGTAATATTTTCGAAAAAATTATCAACTCATAAAATCAATTTGCAAATAACTTCTTATATTGACACATCTGTAGATAAATCAGCATTCAACCTAAAATTGTTATAAACAAATGTAAAAAAAATATTAAAGTTGATTATGTAAAATATTATTAAATAATATGTAAGTAAATATTTAATTTTAATTATTATCTATCGCTCAATGAAAATGTAATTTAATTTAGGAAATTTAATTTTAAAAATTAAAGTTATAAAAATAAAATCACATGTATAATGTATATTATGGTAATATCTATTAAAGAGAGCTAAAGAATTTTTTTTTGAATTATTTTGGATTAATTCCTGAACTCTCTTTAAATATATATAATTAATTATTAAATATAAAATTTAGTTAAACAAATATATTTTAAATATAAATTATAAATACCAACGAAAGAATAAACGAAGATTATACACAAAAAAGAAAAAAAATGATGAAATATTCAGATAAACAGATACTTTATATATTGATTTATTTTCTTTAACTTGTTGGATTTAGTGTCTTTCGAGTCTTGAATGAATAGATCAATATTATGCTATAAGTTGTGGTTAGCAATTCTTGAATATTTGTAGATAGATTAACCATTGATAATTCATCAATATTATCTTTGTTGCGATGGAAGAATGATTGCATTGAAATGGAATAGGACAGAAATAAATAAAGAATGTTTTGCTAATAAAGTTATTGCGATTGTAGTAGTTAATTTGAATCTTTCTTGGAATTTTTGAAGAAATTGCGATATATAAGAATCCAGTAAATTTGATTAATTAGTAAAATATTTCATTATTGATTTTTTAAATTTTCTATCTTAATTAATATTATATATAAATATAGGTAGGTCACGTCGATATCATCAATTCAAATCCCTTTTTCTTATCAAAATATTAATCATAAACTTGTAGTACTTCGCAATTCATGAAACATACACATAAATATTATCCATAAATTTATAGAGCGTATAATAAAATTCACATTGAAAATCATTATTGATACATTTAACCAAAAAGAAATGGATGTTCTATGATAATATAAAAATTTTATCAAAACGATACTTCCATTTAAGATATTTGCAGTGACAACATGAAACAAGAACGTATTTGATATAGAAGAGTATCACTTGTTAAAGATACAATAATCTATACGATATTTATAAAAACATTAATTATTTTTCTAGTTATTTATCTCAAATTTATATATTGGGTTGGCCAAAAAGTCATTGCGTTTTTTAGTAAAAAAAAACAAAGTTTATTATAAAACAAGTAAATGTGCCGTCCAGCGACAAATAAAAAGCTTGAAAATATAAAACGATGTGATAAAATTTCAATTATATATTCTTAAACCTTAATTTTCAGACTATGTTTATACAAAATATTAATTGATTTTGTTTTAATTTACTTTAACGTCAATTCGAAATGGAAAATCAAAATGAGCATATTCGTCATGTTTTGTTGCATTATTTTCGCAAAGGGAAAACCACTGTGCAAGCTCATAAGAAGATATGTTTTGTATATGGTAGTGACTCCATAAAACTTCGACAGTGTCAATACTGGTTTTCTAAATTTCATTCTGAAAAATTTCATCTGAAAGATGCACCACGCTCCGGTTGACCAGTTGAAGTTGATGGCGACAAAATAACAGCACTGATCAAATCTAATCCACATATGACGACAAGAGAAGTTGCAGAGACACTGGAAATATCAAAATCAAGAGTTTGAAGTCATTTAAAGAAACTTGTATTCATCAATAAACTCGATATGTGGTTACCACATGAACTGAAACGTATCGACATATGCGATTCCATTTTGAAGCGAGAACAAAGTGATCTATTTTTGAAGCGCTTGATTACGGGTGACGAAAAATGGATTGTTTACAACAATGTGGAACGCCGACGATCATGGACAAAACGTGGTGAGCTTGCCAAAACGATCCCAAAAGCAGAAATTCACCAAAAGAAGGTTATGCTTTCCGTCTGGTGGGATTTTAAAGGAATTGTGTTTTTTGAACTCCTTCCGAGAAATGAAACCATCAATTCAGACAGATATTGTGGTCAGCTGGAGAAATTGGCTCATTCAATTAAACAGGAACATCCTGAATTGACAAATCGAAAAGGAGTTGTAATTCAGCATGATAACGCAAGACCGCATACAAGTTTGACCAATCGCCAGAAACTCTTATCACTGGGTTGGGAGATTTTGCCCTACCCCCCGTATTCTCCAGACTTGGCCCCATCGGATTTTCACTTATTTAGATCACTGCAGAATTCCTTAAACAGAAAAACATTCGCCAGTGATGATGACATCAAATCGTTCCTAGACGGCTTTTTTGCTGACAAAGGTAAAGGTTTTTATGAATCAGAAATAATGAAGCTTCCGGAAAGGTGGAAGAAAGTGATTGACAATAATGGACAGTATATCGTGTAAAAATATTTGTGCATCCATGTCATTTTTTGATAATAAATATTTTAGTAAAAAACACAATGACTTTTTGGCCAACCCAATAAATCTATTGTTTCTTTAAAGGATAAAATGTAATTTAGGCATTCTAAATGAACTATTTTCTTCACAACAATTAAAATATTGTAAAATAATTGATGGAAGATAATTATAAAGGTACATAAAAAATCATACTAAAATCAATTTATAATGTTTACTCATAATCGAATGAAATTCGTAGTGATAATTAGACTCATGCAAATAAATATAGACCGTAATAAACATCTTATTTGCATAAAACAATTTAATGAATAATCTATTACATAGCTTCACACTATACATTTTGAGAATAAATTTTGTTAAATAATGTCTTATTTATGGCCACAAAAGTATTTAGTAACTACTTTTGGTATTGAGAACAAAAATATTTCAAAAATTATACCAAACCTATGGAATATAAATTTTTTAAAAATCATATTTAATCTGGACTTCGATAACTTAATGCAATTTTTTCCATGATTTATGACATCTAACCTAAATTAATTGTTATTTATAAAAACGAAACCATTGCCTGATCCATGGCATAACAAACTCTTCAGTTACAAACTCTCGGTGAAGTAATGAAAGATATAGATTGAACTTTGACATTAGATTTACCTAATCACACCAATTATAGTTCCATTATACAATATATATAAATATCAAGTTTGTTTAACAGTGATAATGCTTAATAGCATTATTTTTACTAACTTTCAAAAAATGTACCAACCAGTAGAATTTCGCAGCGTTAATCGCCTTTTGCTTTTTAGGAAGACTGAAAAGAAGGACATCATGTGTCATCTGCAGAAACACATGGAAATGAATCGCCATGCAAGGGCACTATTTACATTTGGATAAGAGAGTTTTCATCTGGTAGTAACAATATGTTTAACGAAGAAAGATAATCGGTAACCTCAAGAAATTCCTGATGAAAAATTGGAAATTTTATCAATTATTGTTAAAGAAGAGAGCCGAATCATCCAGAAAGAGCTGTCAAACCAACTCAATTGGAACGAAATCACTGTGCAAAGTATGCTGGGGGACCTTGGTGTTAGAAAATTGTGCAGTTGACCTTTTCCACGATTTCTGACAGCCGAAATGCGAGAAAAATGAAGGCAAGTATGTTAATGTTCGATCGCATTTTTTCGGGAATATTTTAACGGACGATGAGACTCGATTAAGTCTCTATATTCCATACAGTAAGACTGAGTCTCGTGAATGAGTATTTTCAGAAAAAAAGCCACTGAAATTCTCCATTCGGAGACTTTTCATCGAAAATTCGATTCATACTCATTGTGTTTTTTTGGACGCAAAATGGTGGTCATTATATCCCATTACTACTGCGCTCTGCTTAATAATGTGAGACAATTGCGATGTAAACCAAGGAACCAAAATCTCTATGTCTTGTATGGCATCACATCTGTGCCAACAGCTCGCAAAACAATGGACAGAATCTCCAAAAAAGGGTTTGTGTTAACTTCTCATTTGCCATACAGCTCTGACTTGGCTCTAAATTACTATTTTTTGTTTAGTCACTTAAAGCAACACCTGCAAGGGCGAACAACTGAACCCATAAAAGATCTCATTGGTCTAATGTAGAATTATTTTTAAGAAAAAGACATCACTTTCTTCGAATATAGTGTGTTTTCGCCTGAAAATCGATGCAGGGAATACCTGACAGCAAGAGGTATTACATAGAAAAGTGAAGTTTCCCATTTATCTACCTAGTATGCTTACGTTTAGTACAAAGTTTTAGTTTTGTGTGATATTTATTTCTATTCGAGTATAAGGACTGTCTATCCATACTACGTATCACTAAATTTTGAAACTCCTCCATAAAAGTTTAAAATCTTAATATAACCATTATTTACATAAAAACTTTATTAAGCAAATGTCTGATTATCTTATGAAATTTATTTACTGAGATTACAAGGCGCTTTTTTGCTGGATGCGACTTAACGTCATAACTTTCATATCTATTTACGATAACCAAGTTTATTGATGAGAAGAATATTTTCAAATTGTTATACACATATGACATTTGAAAAATATTCCATTCATCTATAAACTTGGCTAGTGTGATGTATTTCCCTATCCTGATTGAGGATTGATTTTGGAATATTTGAAAATTTGAAAAATTCAGATAAAAATAAATTTTAATTTTAATAAATTTAAAAATTTTAATCAAATAATTATTTTCTATTATATTATAAAACTCTTAAATTGAATGATTTAATTTTAATCACTCTAATTTTTTCCTTGAAATTTTAGTCGGAACATCTTAAAAAATTATGTTGATGGTTTTTTAGATTTTTTTTTTAAAATTTGATGATTATGTACTATTTCATTTAATTAATTTTATTTTAATTTTATAATATCTCACATCCCACTCGTTTCAAAAGGTTTCAATCAATCTATATTCCTCACCAATATTTTTCCGTTTTTACCTTATAATTCATAACTTCTGACGGATCAATTTTAATGAATTTTCATAGGCCCATCGTAACGGTTATCATCTTTATTACTTCTGTTTTCCACTTTCACCAGAACATGTTGTCCAACATTAAATACTCTGTTTCCCCATTTACTATCACCATATGTAATTATATTTTTATTTTGTTTATTTTTTTCTCTTTATTCCATTGCTTATTCCATTCCATTGCTTATTTATACTATTCCATTGCTTATTTATCGGGAAACCAAATACGACTTCTGCTGGAATCATTCCGATTGACTTTTGTGTTATGACATTTGTGGCATATTCAACTTCTGGTAGTAAGTCCACCCAAGTTTTTCCATTTTTATCTTTATATAAAATCTAAAATTGTCCTAAATTTCTTTAGATTAACCCATTGATTTCGAAAAACAATTTATTCTAGATACAGATGCCAGTTTTGATAGCATAGGGGCGGTACTGTCACAGATAAGTGATTCGGGGAAAGAACAAGTAATAGCATATGGATCACATTCAATGTCAGCACATGAAAAAGGTTATTGCATAACAAGGAAAGAACTTTTGGCAATTTTTTATTTTTGCCAGCATTTCAACCATTATCTGTACGGGAAGAGATTTAAATTGAGAACGGATCATAAAGCTATAACGTTCATGTTTCATACAAAGAAACCCTTAACGACTCAATTCCAAACGTGGATGAATTACTTAAGTAGTTTGGATATCGAAACAGAATATAAAAAGGGAGTGCTGCACGGCAACACTGATATGTTACCAAGATAGAATTGCGACACATGTACACAATGCCAAATGGAACACGAAGAAGCGAAAAAATGAAAAAAAGACGAGATTATTGGCAGTGACTACGAGGAGTCAAGCCCGAGCGGGTATGAAAGAATGGATAACGAAAGAAAAAAGAAGCGATCTTATCATACAAACACATAGATTATTGTGCCATGCAGGAGCCGAAAAAGTATACGAATATCTGAGGGACAAGTTTGACATGGAAGAAGAAAAGAAAACGGTAAAAAAGGTGGTAGGATCATGAATGGAGTGTCAACGAACAGAGACAAAGGAAGAAAACATAAAAATAACAACGTCAGAAATATTTGAGAAAGTTTATATAGACATCTGCTGACCATGGAATGAGACGGTAAGAAAAGAAAGATACATCTTGGGAATAATTGACCATTTCAGTAAATATGCGAGCTTGAAAGCAATTAAAAGACAAGATGAAGAGACAATAGTAAAAATGATATTACAGAAATGGATATTAAAATTTGGAGCACAAAAAGAGATCCACGTAGACTGCGGAAAATGTTTCGAAGCGAAAAAAGTAAAAGAAATGTTGGAAGCAAAAGGTATCGAATTGATTTTCTCTAGCCCATATCACCATAACACAAATGGGATATTTGAAAGACAGTTTCGGACAATACGAGAATTCATACAGATAAGTTTAAAAGAAAGAAACGCTACAAGTTGGGCAGACATATTACCGAAAGTGAAATTTGCTATAAATGCAACGAAACAAAAGATGATAGTCCAGCAGAAGTCGTATTTGGGAAGAAAATAGATAGACAAAAGTGGTATGATAACAGCAAAATAAACCGGGAGGATACCAGAATAAGACTAAAAGAAAAAAACATGCCAGAGGAAAATGTAACGCGAAGAATTTATAAGGTTGGCGAAAAGGTCTGGATTCAAAAGGAAAATAGAACGAAAGGAGAAGATAGATTCGAGGGCCCTTATGAAATTATAGAAAGAATTCACGAAAGAAGCTACAAGTTGGAAAACAAAAATGGTAGACAACTTATTCGAAATGTTGAAAAATTCAAAAATTTTAAAAACGAGGGGGATGTTGGGGTTCCTTTTGGTGAACTTTAAATTTTTGATATTTTTTAAAAATCATATTTGTATTTTATGTAAATTAAAAATAATGTTCGATTAATTAAAATGAAATAATTCTTTAAAATAAAAACCTTTTAAATTCTTAAAAAAAAGAAGAAACTCATTCTTTAAATTTTTGGAAATACAGGGTGGCCCAATGGGTACGCAGCCTCTAATTTTTGCATATTCTAAATCTACTCGACAAGACGAGTATTTTGATATATAACATGTGAGGTGTGAAAATTCCAGAACTTGACCTTTTTGCGCAATAAACGTCAAATTTTGAAACTCAGAATTTTGTTATAAAAATGGATTCATTTTGTGGATTTTTTAATGCTGATTAGGAATATATGGTATTTTTCTCATAACACTTATGGTTCGAAAGTTATACGATTTATAAAACTTAACATTTATTGGTCAATGTTGAAAAATTTGAAAGAATAATGTAATAAATAGAAAAATAATCAATGTTTGAATGAAAAAATATATTTGAATAAACGATGCTACATTAATAAAGTAGATGTTCAAAGTGCTTTCCTTCGGTCTCTATCACATGTCGAAGTCTTGTTTCAAAATTTTAAATAGTCTTTTTCAAAATATCGGGTCCAATTTTCTTGATTTCTTGTTCAATTGCGATTTTAAGCTCGTCAAGTGTTGCTGGTTCTGTGCGATAAACCTTGTCTTTGAGATAGCCCCATAAAAAGTAATCACAAGGGTT
>MQRK01219644.1:31268-53896 GCA_001938485.1 Girardia tigrina
AAGGCGTGGTTGGATGGAATGGCCACCGCGTTCGCCTGATCTTACCCCACCGGACTTTTTTCTTTGGGGAACGTTGAAAGACTTGGTGTACAACAGAAAGCCTCAAACAATCGAGGAATTGACCGCAGCAATCACTGATGGTGTACAAACAATTGACAATGAGTTGTGCCAAAGGGTGTGCCAGTCGGTATCTTCAAGGCTGCAGAAATGTTTGAACAGCGATGATCATCATTTCGAAGACTGAATTACTATTCGAACATGAATTGAAACGACGTTTTTAGTTGTGTTTGAATAAAAATTTAATGTTTTACATGTATATTGTATCTAAATTTCATGTTTTGCGTTACTTTTGTCACACCCTGTATTTATGAATTATAAACATTTTGTATGAATGATGAAGAAATTTAATAAATATTATTTTTAATAAGCTAGTATGTTTTACTAGGCACATTTTCTCAGAATATGCTTTAAAATCTTATTAAATTACAGAATTATAACAAAAAATAAGGTTCTAAACATAATTCAAATTTATAAGATTGTGAAACACATAGACTAGTAAATTATGTGTTTGAGCTTGATATTAGGTTTTTGCAAAATCAATGCAGGTTTTTGAACTTAAACTTTAAACAAATTTTACTCAACACAGATTAAACTTTATAAATCGAAATAAAAACCATCATAATCAATACATATTTAGCAATGAGAAACAAGTTTATTGATGCCCCTAATGTAGAACTTCTCAGTTCTGTATGCGATGAAAGCGTTAAAGGCGTCTTTGGCGTTGTCTTGGTTTTTGATGCATTTTTCCTGGAGGAAGTTGTCCAAATGCTTGAAAAAAGGGTAGACAGTAGGCGAGAGATCAAATGAGGAGGGTGGATAAGGCAGAGTTTCGAAGCCCAATTCCTTTAGCTTTTGTAGGGTCGGTTTTGCGATGTGTGGCCGGGCGTTGTCGTGGAGGAAAATTGACCACTTCATATTGACCAATCTCGGATACATAAGTCGGAGCTCGTGATGCATTTTGTCAATTTGTTGGTAGTACTTCTCTGTGCTGATCATTTTACCCGTATTCGAAAGCTGTGAATGATGAGACCGATGCTCAGACCATCAAACATTCATCATAACCTTATTTTGGTGGAGTTTCGGTTTCGAAAAGTTGTGAGGAGCCTCAAAGCGGTGCAAACATTGTGGCAAACGTCGCCAATTGTAGTAGAGAATCCACATTTCATTAAAAGTTACAATCCGATCGAGAAACGGTTCGTTTGTGTTGCGCAGAAGAAGTACGGAAGACATCTCAAAACGACGATTTTTTGACTTTCGTTCACATTTTGAGGCTCTCATTTATCGAGCTTTTTTGACTTTCCAAGTTGCTTCAAGTGCCAAACGACGGTTGAGGGATCAATTTTTAGTTCTTTTGCGAGTGCTCGAACAGTTGTGCGTTGATCGGCTTTCACCAGCTCCTTCAATTCGTCGTTGTCAATCGTCGATGGACGGCTGCCATGAGGCTCATCTTCAAGGCTGGTATTGCCAGAGCGAAACTTTTGAAACCAGCACAGTACCATGCATTCGTTGAACTCATTGAACACATGTGTCACAACGTATCTCAAATTTACACTACATCTAGAAAGAAAATTATCTAACAAAGATACTTATCAACTTTTATAATCCGAAATTGAACATTTTCCAACAAAATCTAAACTAAATCGTTAAACTGTAGAATATTGTTGATACTTTTGATGTTTATTTTGTTCTTTAACACTTTGATTACTTTTATGATTTATTTGATACTTCAAAAATCCCTCCGTTTGATTAGAATTTAATAATTTGTTCATCTTATTATCGAGGTAAAGAAATTTCAGTTTATCTAGATATTTGATCTTAGCCTTCTACGCAACAACATTTCATTACTAGCAAAAGACTCGCCTTGTATGACGGGTGAGCTTAATTTTCGTCTTTGAAAGTTTTTGTGTTATAAATTTATTTTTAATTACTTTTAATTAATTATTATATTGATTTTTACCTATTTATTAAATTTTTATTTTTTTACTTAAAAATATTTAATTTTTGAAATTCGTGGTTTTATAATTTTTCAATTTTTTCATCAAAAATTTTACTTCTCCTAATCATTATATCGATATAAAAAAGTCTGCGGCGATCCAAAATCGATTATCAGTCAAAAATCATTAATATTTACTTGGTAAAAAACACGTCTTTCCTATCGGAAAAAAATTAATTAATACATTCATAAATATTTATTATATAATTTAACATTATTCATATTATTTAAATAATAATAATAACTTGTTTTTCTATAATTTACTTCATCTTTATTTTCAATGATTATATATTTAAAAATGAATGCTATGGAACGCTTGTTTGAGTTATTATATTTCCATTTTATTATTAATTCAGACGGGATTATATGTTTGTTTGATAAATTTATTACATCAAATAATCAAAAATTAATTAATAAATATTCATAATTTAATAAATAAATTATCATAAATTAATTCATAATTAATCACAAATTAATTATAAATTAATTAATAAATATTCTTAAATAAATAATTAAATAATCACAAATTAATCTACTTACGAGTGTACTAAAAAAACTGGAACTGCCATTTTTGATATGAAACATTGTACAACCCTATATCTCTTTATTTTAAATCTAATTGTAAACGTAATTTAGCAAAAAAAAAATTTTAAACTTTTTCTAACTCATCAGTGATTATCATTTTTCAACTTTATTTTTATAGTAACTACACTAATAATTTTATTTCGTTTAAAGACAAATAAAATAAAATAATTTTTAAAAGTTAAAAATTTAATTCAAGAATAATTAGTTATTTTTATAACTAATAAAATATTGCACATTGTGATCCATTACTTTTGCAACCACAAGAAATATCATTAGTCTCTAAAAAAATATAGTAATAATTAATTTATTCAATAAACTTTCATTGTTATTTATTATTGTAATTAATTTTGAACAGGCAACTAGACCAGAACCTGGTAAGATTCCAAAGAGTTTATAAAGGAGAATATATAAAATATTGAAGCAATAATAATATTTAATTAAATAAAATTGTATTCAATTAACTTAAAATTTATTAAATAAAACTGTAAAATTATTTTAATTTACAAATAATATATAAAAACGATTAAAATTATTAATCACTTCAATAAAGATAGTGAAAGCAAATGTTATAATAAAATTTACAGTGGCGTGACTTACATGCTTTCTTTCGGCGTTGTTATCTTATAAATTAATGGGAAATTTTATCAACATAAATCACATGTAAACTGGTTCACGGAGGAAATATAAACAGTTTTCCAATACCAATAATAGTGCAAACAACAGTTAATTCAAATAAAACTGCATAACTTATTAAAAACAGAAAAAGTATACCCGTCATCCGGTCACGAATGGTTTGGTATTGCACATGAGTGTCTGGTACATCGCGCGATTTGATAACTTGTTCGGTTTTGGGGACATGTCATTTCCAGGTAGACTTTAACGTCAAATAAAATAACGATGAACATTTTTTCGTGGCAATGAAAAGAGAAATATTAAATTAAACTTGATCATTTCTTTCTTTTTAGCACGAATATTTTTAATTTTAATCTCTTTTCTCATAGGATATTGTCATTTTTATTACTTTATTAAAAATAATTACATGATTATATACATAATGATAGAAAAACTTTTAAAGTTAGAAATAATGGAAGGAAAATATTACATAGATAACTAATTTAATAAATATAAAATTATATTTTATTTTTATCATGTAGTATATTGCATTCTTACAGTCAATCAGTAGCGTCACTAAGCGGGTGCGGGGGTGCGGACTGCACCGAGTGACACAATCTCAGAGGGTGTCACCAAATGAAAAATACATCACGGAAATAACCCTGTATAAATACCCGACGTTAAGCTAAGGTTAACTAAAAACACATGTTATTCGGAGTCCATGACGTCAGTTTCCGGTTAGGAAATATGATTACATCATTTCATGTTGATTTGACTTTACCAGTAATTTTATGTTATGATAAAGCAACGCACACGTTTGTTGACTTGTTGGGAAATCATTCAAACGGTTGAGTACATAGCT
Organism: Girardia tigrina; assembly: GCA_001938485.1. Lineage (NCBI taxonomy): Eukaryota > Metazoa > Platyhelminthes > Tricladida > Dugesiidae > Girardia > Girardia tigrina. The sequence goes on from MQRK01219644.1 coordinate 35,381, forward strand.
GCTGTAGATACCCTACAAAAATGCATTTACAATTCATGATGAGTGGATTGGGCTCCACTGCCTCTACACTCAGAATAAATGTGGAGGGGAGACACCGTGACACCAACCCTAGCGACGCCACTGCAGTCAATCTTTTCGGGGGATAGTCTGTTATCTACAGGAAAACGCTAACTAAAATTGTGTTGTCCTTAGTATTAAAATAGTGCTTTCATAATAAGTTTAAATAATAAGTAATAAAATATATTTAATAAAGATCAAGATAGGCTCATATAGACATCAATTGATGCATTATAAAACTATAACTTATTAATAACAGGAAAAGTGTATCTGTCATCCGGTCACTTTTATAAGTTGTGCAGTTTTATTTGAATGAAATGTTGTTTGAAATAGTAATGGTATTTAAAAAACTGTGAGATTTGTATTTCAGTGCATTGGTACCTACCAAGATGACTGATTAATATTTTAATTCTTGTTATATGATAAATAGGTAATGTTTAAATTTATTTCTAATTTAAAATAATCGTAAAATTTTAAATAGGTTTTGTTGGGTTCTTGATCAAAATTAAGATTCATTAACACAAAATTTTATTTAATAACACAAATAACAATTATTTAAACAATTTTTCTGAGGAACTTTCGCTTTCTTTTGATCAAATTCCTTATACATAAATATATGGAATTATAAATACTGATAAGCTATTTATTCGTTTCATTTGTTTTACATGTCTACATTTTTGAAATACAATTTACGAATTTAAAATACATGAATTTTAAAATAATTTTAAAACTTATTTTTTTAGTTATAATAGTTTATAAAACTTTTGATTTTAAATATTTCCTTATTTTAGAGATTATTTATAAAAATTAATTATTTCAAAAATTTTAAGAGTGAACCTGTCCTTCACAAGTTTGTTAATTTTATTTACAACTTTTAAATAAATAAATTGAATTAATATTTAAAATAATTGATAATCATTTTAATTTTTAACCAAGAAATTTTGAATAAATATTTTAAAAATTTAGGTAAATCTCCATTTTTCAGTGCCACGGAACAGAGATTTTTAAGATTATAATAGATGAGAGTGAGAGAAAAATTGATGTCTTGAAGGGCCTCAAGAATTGACAAATATAATTCAACTCACAATTGACACACTTATAACGTCAGGAATTAAATAAAAAATTATTTAAAATTAAGATCAATTGTATTTCTAATATTTCGCTTATAGTTAGTGTTAGGAACGACATCGATCGTATAAATGTCTCCTGACTCTTCCGACATTTAAATATGAAAAAATACGACTGAATGAAAATAATTTATTAAATTATAATTTTGAATTTTCACACTAATTTCTGATTATATAAATATTCTGTCTTTTATTCGAGGATATTTTTAGTAGTTCTGTTTTTAACCGTTTATTATAAATATAGATATGGATATAGATATAGATATTTAATAAAAATATGTTATAAATTATACTTATAAAATATACAGTTAGTAAACATTTATTTTAGAAATTGAATTTTTTCTGTTTTGTTTCGCTAATAAAAATAAGTTCCAAATTTTACTCAATTAAATTGATGAATCAACATGAATCAGTATTTTTGCTATTACAATTTATCATTGACTCGTTTAGTAAATTAACAGTCGACAATTAACTTTTGTATACCACTCATAAATTCGAATAATCTGACAAAGCTTTTTTCACAAACATTTTCAAAGTTGTTCTTTCAAAGTAAGGGTGTTTTGTTCTCTACTTTAACTTGAGAAACGTCAGTCTATGCATATTCTTTTCTAGAATCTATGTAGTAGTATGGATAAGATCTCCTCTTGCAGTGGCCGTACTTACAACGATTAAAATCTATGAAATCTCTAGTTGATTACAAGAAAGTTTACTAACAAATTTCCTGCAAAATGTCAATGAAACTAGTGAGTCGGATGTGATACCTGTTTGAAGAGTTGGTCGGTCTGTCTGTGTTTGATGACAGAGTTATCTGTGATAAAAAGGAGAAAATAGTGATGGTGATCGCAGAGCGGTAGGTTGAGCGCGATTGACACGTCTAGAGTTCTTCAACGTTTGTCTTGTTGTCGATTTCTGTTTATCTAACTTATAATAACGTACATTTACTGTCCAATCATAAATTTTGGCCCTAAAGAGGGCCGTATTTCTTTCTCGGTTTGCGGCGTTCCTAGCCAACTCTCCCGGCAGCAGCAGTATCCCTCCCGTCTGGATCTCTCTGCTCGTAATCGTCAACTTCTCGTTGTAATGCGCCAATCGACTGGCCTCACTTGCAATCTGTTCAAAAACTTCGTTCACGAAATTGTTCATGTTCGACATGGCTTTGCGGATATGCGAGTGTCTGGGTGCACCTGCTGCAGCAAGAATTCTATCACTTGTCTTTCATCTTCGGTTTTCGATACGGGAATTGACGGAGATATTAGAGATTCTTGGATTTTCTTCAATAATTTCGATTTAAATGTCGTTCGAACCGACTTTATCGATATCAAAGAAGAAGTAGTACTTCGCGTACTCTGATAATTGACGAATCTCTTGTCGAATATCGTTGCAATCTTCGTTGGTTTTAAGTTCGTGTTTTGGACTTGAGATTTCTCTAAAATTCTCGGATTCGATTTCGATGGATGAGATTCAGTTCTCATGTATTTTATTTTCAATAGCAATAAAAAATCGATATTCGCATAAATTCTTTATTAGATATCAAATTTTCTATAATAAATAATACATTTAAACAAAGCAAATAATACATGTACTTTTTTAACTAACATATTTTTAACTTATCTATTTACAAAAAACTCAATTAATTAATACATAAAATTTCTAAACTATTAACATTTTTTTAATTTATTTTTTTTTAATATTCTCAAACAGATGAAAATGAAATACAATGATGGTGTCACAGTTTTAAATGAAGTTGAAACAAAATCAATGGAAGACTTTATAAATAAGATTACCTTGTTAGCCTACAATATTTTTGAGATTCTTCAAGTTATAAATGATAAGACTCAACGAGGTGTTTCACTAATTCAGCAATTTATTGGTAATTTGATTAAAGACAAAGATCAGACCATTATATATATATATATATATATATATATATATATATATATTGAGAATTTGGAATGTCTTAGGAACTTATTTGAGAAATATATGATAATAAAATATCAAACTAAGACCTTAGTTTCCAAATTTTAAATCGTAAAATAACTTTATATAGCTGTATAATATAGTCTAGTCCTTTTCTATGTATTATTTCTTAATTTTCATTGAATTAGGTTTTTACGGACATTTTTATTTTATCAATTGAATTACTTTGACACGCAATTAAAAGCTCCAAATAATAACATTCGAAAAACATTAGTCGATAATAATAATAGAAATGTTCATACCTAAGCTAATAAAGTTTGGGTAAATGAACAAAATTGAGACGTTTACTGAAATCGAAAATTTCTATTGATATAATTTTAAATAAATTTTGTATCTTTTCTTACGCCGAAATATGGGAAAAAAATATCGATAATTATTTCTAAGCATTACATAAGCATTACATTACATTAATATAAAAGGAAATATTAAATATAATTCTGGCTCCGATTGGCTTTTCAAAAATTAAACGTGTTTAAAAATTGATCTATCCCAAACAAACCATATCTGTGCCTAATAATTGATCAATTTATTCGCCTTCGTAATAGTCACTTTTTTGTCAAAACTGTTCAACATTATCCAAACTCACATTCATCAAAACTCGACCGTTAACGGTGCTATTTACATGAACTATCACTAACAATTCACCCACTACGCAGACTATTCGAATCCGGATCCGATCAATAACGTTAGATTATTAAATTAACTTCTCATATCAACCGATTTTCTTGTTAATTACTTTCGTTTTATTTTTGTTCTGTTATTTATAGTGATAGAATACATTTTCCCTTTATAAACAATTATTTGTTTTTATATACATCATCAATTTTAGAATAAAGAAGTTCATTTATCGTTACTAATCGCATCAGTTAACTTCTTTAATTAGTTTTAATGAAATGATGTTTTTAATTACTTTAAAAAGTCAAGATATAATTGGAAACTAATGACAAAATATTTTTAAATTTAAAAAAAATTTAAGATTTAAAAAAGAAAAGAATTTATTTTTACAATGTAATTAATGATCAAGAACCTTAGTCAATCGATTTGATTGTGAATGCTCACTAATATGGGTTTTGAGATGTTGATTTGTCTCTTCAATGTGGGCCTCCCATCTCTTTCGAATGGTAAAGCAGCTCCCGATAGGCTTACTACGGGGTCGGATAGTGTCGGTCTCCAAGATCATTTCGGCCTGCCTATAAGAAACGACTACCCTTTGTGTTGTATATACACGGTTCTGCCGCGAAAGTGACATCTGAACTCTCCCCTTGCAGTGAGATCTACAAAGTCAGATGTGTTTCTTCCGTACCTATCGTTTCCTCCACCGCTGTCGAGATAGTCGGGGGTTCATAATGGATTGAATCTCATTGCCTGAAATGTTGAGGTTTTCTATGACTCTTTCTTCTGTGTTATTTGTTGTAATGGTTTGCGCTGATGTATTGTTTGTTCTTCAATGTCTTCTGTCTCCTTCAATTGAGGTGCTTGATCAGCAACAACTTCGTTTTGTATGACTTTCTATATAGTGTACATGAGAATGGTAATTCTTGTGGTTATGTCTCTTTGGATTGATCAGAATTAGCAGAAGCGGACACCACACGATCTGGTGTCACTTTTGATGTTTCTGTTAAGCTTCTTCTTGTCGGCAAACTCCTTGTGACATCTTTCTACTGGACATTGGTGATGTTTCTCTCTCTCGTTGATTAGCTTTGTAACAGTTGTTCTTGTCCTATTAAGTCTTCCAGATCAAAGTAATGAGTTTATGTATGTTTACCTCGATACAGTAGACTCTCTGTAAATGATGCGTTTAATGAAATCCTAATAGACAGCATTATCCCCGAATAACCACTCGGAGGCATTCCGAGATCGATTGATTCTTTCTCCCACTGATCTTTTTTTCCCATCTGTATTTCTTCCCTCTAGATTCGTTTGATTGTCTTGTACTCCTCTAAAATTTCCATCTTACTGTGGAAAGTAAGGCTTTTACTCGAGATATTATCCATGGGATATGGTAATCCAATGTCTATGGTTTCCAAATGGGTCTTTTCAATCTTATGTTTCTTCTTAACTAAGGTTATGAAGGTCATGCAACTTCTTAATGTTCTTGTCCGCAGTCCTCCACCTTTCACAGCCATAATAGACTATGGAGAATATACATGTGTTGATTACTTTCTTCTTATTCCTCATACTCAGTTTGGAGCTCTTCCGCCCTGATCTCAGATCCCTTATCTTATGGGTTTCTTTCTTGATTCTTTCCTTCACTTCCGCGTCCAAGTTTCATGCTGACGAGATTGTGAATCCTAGGTAACTAAAGTTAGAGACCCACTCAATTCCGGCCTGAAGCTGGTACCCGCTGTAAAGATCCGAATATCTCCGTTTAGTTTCAAAACTTTGATTTAACCGATGTTAATTTTGAAACCTAAATCTAAAGGGGATGCATTAAAAATGTTCAAATTATTTATCACATTGTTCGTCAACATAGGCTAGTCTGTTGATCTTAAGGAAGCTTCCATCTTCATGTTTCATCATCACTCCTCCAGAGACACTGATCAATATTGCTCTTTTCACAACCGTGACGAATAAAATTTTGAACAAGAGCAGCCCTAAAACACAACCTTGACGCACTCATTTATTCATGTTGAAGGTTTCATCACCTATAGAACCTTCGAATCCCTCATGGAAAGCTTTGATGATCTCTTACATTTTCCCCCTTATCCCTAGTCTCTTTAAACCGCTCCAGAGAGACTCCCGGAGGACACTGTCGAATACTTTCTCCAAGTCGATAAAGATGACATATATATTAATGTCCTTGTATCGCGCTTCCTCATGCAATTTCCTCAAGATACTTATAACCAACTGAGTTCCTCTTCCCGGCCGGAATCCATACTGCCACTTGTCCAGTATTGCTTCGGTGATCGGAGTGATTCGGTTCGCGATGATTCTGGCTAGAATATTTCCTCCTATATCTAAAAGAAAAATGCATCGGTAGCTATTTGGATCTTTTCGAGAGCCTTTCCCTTTGAAAAGAACCACCACTTTAGTCTCTCTCCAACTAGGTGGGAATGCCTCTAATCCGTTCCATATGTTCCTGAAGCACTCCTCAATTAGGGTTAGTATTTTCACACGCCCCCTTATAGATTTCAGGGATCAATCCATCAGATCTTACGGCTGTCCCACTCTTCAACTGCTTTACTACCTCAGTTATTTCTTCTCTCGTCGGTGGAGAATCCAAATCATCGAGATTTAGAGTGTCCCCAGCGATATCAGTCCGTTCCTTCTGCTCTAATGGTTCCCTAAAAAGATTATTGAAGTGGTTGATCAGTTCTTTGTTCCCAATAGGGTTCAAGGGATTACACAGAGTGTTCTCCTTCGATTGTGATTTACAGAGGATACGTAGTTCCGTAGTGAGGTCCTTTAGTTTTCCATATCCATCATTGTTGAGTATCTTCTCATTCTGTTTGTCTAAAGCCTCGACTCTTTCACGTTTCCATCTTCTGATATTCTTCTGGAGAAGTATTCTGCTTGATTTCCATCTAGAAAAATTGTCTTTGTTTCTAATCCTCACAAACTCAGTGCATCTCACCCATTTTTCTCCAATAAGAATCTTTAACTCCTCTAGGTGACCATGTAGCCACTTTTGATTCGGAGGTGTTCGATCTGATCTTGTGCTTGCTCCACGGATTACATCGCAGATCTTTTGATTGATGGACTTCCAATCGGTACCTGAAAATTGAACATGCGGAAATGTTTCGATTATCGTTTCTTTTTTCTTCATGATTGCTTCTCGATCTGGTATTTTGTGTTTGCGCGTGTTTCTGTCGCTTTTTAGCCTCTTCGATCTTTTTTCTTCTTCCTGACTCTGGTAGTTATAACTACCAGATCGTGATCGGTACCACAGCCAAATCCTGGGTAGCTTCGGTTGTCCGTATACCTATTAACTCGATTTCTTTCAATAAGAAAGAGATGTTGTTGGGTGAGTCCAGCTCGTTCTCTGGCTAAGTTTTTTCCTGTAAAAGGTGTTTTCAACACGCAGTCTACATGATATCGCCATCTCGGTAAGCAGCTCTCCGTTCTCCGACGTCTGCACTCCAGTGGCGATTTTTAAATTGGAAGACACGTTCCTTCACAAAAGCTCTGTCATGTTTTGAACAAACATGTATCTGTTGTCTTTTTTAATAATTCAATACAATATTTTCCATTCAACCTAATGACAAGAATTTCAAGAAAAGGAAGTTTATTATTTAATTTAGATGCTGTAATGAATTTGATAATAATTATGAAGACCTTCAAGAACTTTAAAATAGGTTCTGTTCGGGATTCAATTATCGTTATTATATTGTCATTATCATTAATTATATATATGTATATATGAATATATTTAATGGATCCCGCGCTCTCTTTTTCGTCATTCGCCTTGCATGAAAAAACTGAACAAAACATTCTGAGATATTTTATTTTTGTGTTTGTGTTTTTTTTACCATGGAATTTGCAAAAATTTTGATTGGAAAAAATAATTTTTAATTTTTTGTAAAAATATTGAATCGAAAAATTAGTTTTAAAGGTAAAAAGCAATTATCGACATTAATAATTAGTATCGTATAAAATTGAATTTTGTTTGAATAATCATGGTTTTTGATGTGTTTAATATGTGAAATTATTATGAAAATAAATAAACGATTTTTAAATTTCGGATTTCTTTAATTTTGACTTTTCTGAAATATGGTCGATCAAAAAATAAGGAATATAATAAAATATAATAAAAAAAACTTCACAACACTTTAAAATTCTGTGCACTCAATTTAAAAATTATTGGGAGAGAGTGACATGTGAAGCGTTATATATGGATCTTTGGATCCTAAAATTAACGTTCAAACTGCACTCTCTACAACTTTGTTGACAGTTTTTAAATGATGTACTGATTACGTATTGATTGCATAATCATTAACTGCTCTATATAAGTAAATTTCGTTTGAAAATCATTTGTTCTGACGATGACGGTTAAACCGTCGAAATTAATAAATATTTTCAATTAGCTTTCAAATTTTGATATATAAATATTAATTACATTTTTATTAATTTTTAATATCCTAAAAATATATCCAGTATTATTCTATAGGTATGTAATTTTTTAATAAATTAACCGACGATTTCCATTTTTTTGTAAAGAAAGTTTTCATACTTCAAACTTTTTAATTTCTTATAAATAAAAGAACAGTAAAATGTCAAATGTTTCTTTTCAATATACTAAGTTGAAGTATTTTTTTGACGTTAATAACTACCCATTTTAGTTCTAACAACTTTAGTAGAACAAAAAAATAAAATTTTATAATGAAGAGGAGACAAAAAATTTGTTATAAGTACAGCTTTAATTTTATTTTTATATATTTCCTACTACTTTATAAACTACCCTTAACTTAGGAGTAAAGTTATATATTTCACAATTGATAAATATCATTCTTTTTGATATTTTTAAAATTAAGAGAAGATAAATAATAAAGATAAAGTTTATTTAAAAATAAATTATTAACCTCAGGATTTCCAGAAACAAAAGGAAATATAGGAGGTATATTATTTGGTGTCGGAAAAGTAGGATTAATACTAGAATACGTTGATTTAGGTTTATAAGGAATGGTGTTGCACCTGAGTGGAGTCTACAAATAACAAAAAAAATTATAAAATGATAATGAGGAAATATTTATATACTTCTTGAAGAATCGTTGAAATTTCTTGAATACAACGAGCCACCGCATTTGCAGTTCCTGAAACTGTGACACTTCTCTCAGAAGAGTTTGGCAATAATTCACTGGCAACTTGAATAGAAGCTCCGCACATCTGATAATTTATCCAATTATTTTACAAGTTAAGTAACACTAAAATATTGTTGTTACTATTCGTTAACAAAATTAAGAAAACATATTTTATTTTGAAAAAAATATTTATTAACTATTTTGGTTACAATGATTCATTCTAATAAATTATAATTTAAAATTATTTACATACCCCTTGAAAATACTTCATCAGAAAATTAAATTTGATTGGTCTAATATAAACTTGTTACCCAAATTAGACAATAATTTATACTTTTCTCTATAAAGAGTGATAAACCGCCTTATGATTCTTGTTTAAGTTTCTAAATAATATACATGTTCCGCCCGATCCCCGAGTTGCTCCAAGAACTGGACGGAGATAGCAGATGTGCAGGACTTGATCTTGTCGTCAGAGTTTATAAAGACGAATTACCGCCATCAATTTAATTTAAAATTTTTATTATCAAAAGAAACTTTCTTGAGAAATTTTCGAAATCGATTAAAAAAATAAACCAAAAAAATCACAACAATAAAACTCTTTTATCACTAATTGATTCAATTTTCGACTGCAAAATTCTTTTACATTACTCGATTCCATTCACAACTCATCACCACAACTCGTACATCAAATAATATAATTGTCTGATTCGTAATCACAAAGTCAACGTTATTTTTTTTCGCTTTCACAAAGCCATATGTCTTTCCAAAATTCGTGAAATTGCAAAAGATCAACTTAAGGCCACATTGATGCATATGAGATTCAAAAACGCCCGTCCTCAGGGTCGCACGCAAAGGAAATGTCAACACATGATCAAAGGACTCAATTTGGTGTTATGTGATCCGTTCAGTTCTTCCAAGGTCTACACCACTTCCTTGAGGGCGTGTTCTACTTACTCTCTCACTCGCAAGTCATTAGTGAACGAATTATTACCTTCACCTAAAATGGGTAATTTTTACATTTTACAACTTTTATAAACGATCGAAAACAATCACATGAACCACCAACTAACAATGGTATCAGAAGTGGGATTTGAATGCACGCCCCCAATCAGAGACCAGAAATTCTTTTTGTATCAAATTAGAGTTAAATGAAAAAGAAATAAAAATTTTTTATTATTTTTATTTATAAAAATGTGTTTTTTAATGAAAATTATTTTTGTGTGTTTCTTAAAAAATCAGAAACGTTTTTGTTTAACTGTTAGTGGATACATGGGAATGTTATAATTTTATATAATTTTATAAAAAAAATTAACTAAATTGAGTATTTAATAAATGAAATAAATGAATTTCATCTTAATTATGCAATTTTGAATATTAAAAAAATTATGATCAAAACAAAATTATTGAAAAATTCATTCTTGTCAAAGATATACAAACAATCGTCGTATTTGATTTGTAACGACATTCAAAAGATGTTCGAAGAAAGTTTGAACTTATTGAGTGTCTCATTTAACTGTGGTGAAATCGATGGAAGCTTAAACTTTTTAAATTTGGACAATTTGCGTTGTGTAAATGAAAAAAAAACTGATAATGCTTTTCAAACATTAAAAAAGATTAGTACTTAAAGTTTTCAAAGTGTTGGAGCAATATGAGACACAAAAAGAATAAAGCGACCAAGAGAACGTTTATTTGAACAAATGCTTAAGTATAGCGAATTTAATATTGGAGAAATTAACGTTTATTATCTTCAAGGAGATTGTACCACTATAGCCGCAAAAAATTCGTCTGTAGTAAATATTTTTGCAATATAATTATAGTGAAGGTATTTTTTAAATTTTTATCAATCATCATTAAAAATTATTTTACTGATGGTATGCTAAAATTTACAAAATGGCAGTATTGTAAAATCTAGAGTCTTTTCAAGGTACTTTTAGTTCGAGATTTTGTCCTATATGAATAATAAAATGAAATTTATCCCGTTAAATATTTTAACACATGATTTAAATTGAAATTATAAAATTGATAGAATATACTATACAGTAGGTATTGCCTATATGTAATTTGACTATATGCAATTATTGCAAATATGCATGTTTTTTTGCGGCACCAGGTGACTTGCATATAGACAATATCTACTGTAGTGATATTGATAAACGTAATATAAAATCTTCAAGAATTAAAAAAAAAATAATAATACAAATATTGGTTTGCTCTTGCACCACAAAAAAGCTTTTGGAGTAAGTTTGGTAGTGATTAGTCGATGGTTGCTGTAACATTTTCTTTAAAAATTCATTGATATTATTTATTGATATTATTTAGAGAAATCCATGGAATTAGAGTTTGAAATTCATTTAACAGTTTGTATGCGGTCTACCGACCTTACCTTTTAAGACGTTATCAAACATTAGATTTTCTTAAACCAGTTTTTTTTTGCTGAGTACTACCAGATATAAATAAATATCCGGTAAGGATATCTAACAGACATATCAAATTAATGATCATACTGTCTGAGAAAAGTATGAACTCAAAATATATACAAGTAGTTTAAGTAGTAGTAAGTTTAAGTAGTTTAATAGTAATTTGTGTAATTTGTTGTTTAATAAATGTTGTTCTTTGATTGGATTACATTGTAAATAATACATTACAAAAGACTTAACAATTTCGAGGAAGTATGAATAACTAATGTGAAGAATTTTAACAAGTTAAAGTAAATATTTTAAATTTCTGACTTATTTTCTCATTCGAATCATTACATTCACACTACATATGAACTATAATTTAAAAAGAATGAACCAAATAATTTTGTAAATAATATATAATTCAAATATAAATTAACACGTACTTATGGGATGATGAATTTTCAAATTTTGCACGGAACTTGTGTCTACCGAAATGACATTTAAACAACTTTAAAATATTTCTTTTTTAATATACCTATTTAAATGTAATTTTGACATTTACTGTTCAATATCAGAAGTGCACAAGGATTTTAAGTACCATTTATATGTGTAGTTTAAATGCAAAATTAGTTTTATTCGTCTTCAGAACTATTAATATCCTTTCAGACATCCGATGAATAACTGTAATTTAACTGAAATATGAATAGATTTTTTTAAAAAAAAGCGTTGCTTATAATATACAATTTACGGAGTTATAAATATGCTAGCGGAGTACCCGCCGTGTATTTAGCAAATCTGAGAGTACGTGTAAGTATTTTCCATTTTATAAAAGAAGACTTCTACTACTAATAATATTAAAACAAATTAGGCGTTTATAAATTTTATCTGAATGCTTATTATAATTTAATATATATGCAATATAATAATTTAATATAAATAATAATATATTTATTTCTTATTTGCTTAATTAATTTAATTAATTTTCTTAGATAGTTTTCTAATATCAATTATTAGGTAGAGTGAGCATTTCAATATGCATAAAATAAACATTACACAAAATTTATCAAAAGTACAATAAAAAATAATTTCAAACAAATCACAGTCAATAATTATCCCTTAGAGTGTTCAAGTATTTTATGATCCAAAGTCAAACATGTATTTGGATTTTAACTTTATTCCAGACCAGTGAAGATTTATCTACATCAACACTCATTTATTGAGTTTATTATTCATTAAACTTTAACTTTCTGATAGGGCGTACTACAATTCATACGCTAATTTTACAAATCTTACGCTAATTTTACAATTTTTACGCACATTTTTGTACAATTTTTTTCGCTAAATGGAAAATACAATAAAAAATGCAACCAGCCTGTACTTTATTTTATGAAAAAAACAATTGTGAACTAACTGACATCTATCTTGATTATTATCAAAACACCAACTCAGCCCATCAATATCAAATTTATAGTTTTTTGGCTTGTGAAAAAAAAATTTGTCGATAGAAAAATAAACTATTAAACTCTTTTTGATACTAAAAGCATAAATTAACTTAAAAATCTGTATTTCAGGTATTTTTTGTGTTTACTTGCTCGGAGTTAGAGTCCTTACGTTGTATTGTGCACTTTTTGTACTTTTTTGAAGCTTAAACAGTGTCAGCATGTCTGGTACGTATTGTATTTCAAAAAGAAATTGAATCTTGTTATTGAATATATAACCGAAAAGGCAAGAATAGGAAAACCTCAAATCATTCGTAATAATTCGAAGTGGAAATATTTTGTTACAAAAAGAAGACAAGAAATGAAAAATGAATAAAAATATTAAAAGTTTTTATCAAGAAATGTCTTTTTTATAGTTTTTTATTGTATTTTCCATTTACCGTAAAAGAATTGTGAAAAAAAGTGCGTAAAAATTGTAAAATTAGCGTAAATATTTGTATTTTCCCCTTTCTGATATCCACAATTCATCAAGATTTCTTTAAATTTGATATCTTTTCCTATAAGTATTTGAATAAAATTCACATTATTTATTACTAAATTTATTGTATGTCATTGAATTTTTCAAAACCTAAAGCAAAATCAGTTTTTATAAAGCATTTTAATGTTTTTCGATAGATATACAGTAAAAATAAAATTATCAGGATCATTTGTGACCTGTAGTGGATTCGGATAATTGGATTAAAAATATAAATAGTTTCATAAATGTGTTCTAATTAAAATTTTATTTAAATGACTTGTATATTTAAAATGAGTATCTTTTTTTCAGTAGAAAGATCTCTAATTCTTTTTACACATAAAATTTGGGCAGAATGGGATTTATCTCGTCTCTCAAACCGACACAATGCTGACACTAAAGCCTTGAAAGCTTCTGAATTACTCGGCATATCATCAACACTTCCATTATCATCATCATCAAATTTGTCGATTGTCTTTTTATCATTGTCGTTATTGAATTCTTTAATAATTTCATTATTTATAAGCTTCAATCCACATGAAAAGTTTTTAATAAAAACAAAATTCTATGTAAAAATGTATTTAAAGATAATATATTTTGACCGCTCAACCGTAATCTTCAGGTCACTGATAAATAATTTAATTCACTTGTATATAAATGCAATAATTATTATTTATTTCATTACTTTTGAAAATCTTATTATGGAATCAAATGTATCAATCTGAATCAATTCCGCCAGACATTCGCTACATATAATTTACCAAAATTATAATCTATTTGTACCTTTGTTATCAGTTACTGAATCATCTTTAATATCATCAGCATCCATAAATTGATTTCATGAAAGAAGCAATGTTTTTTCATTAACTTTAGATCATGGGTCAGACGCCATATAACAACAATTTTCCAAAGAAATTAATATACAAACTTCATAACTGAATCTTTATTTTCTTCATCGATAAAAAGAGTTGTCGAATTAATTGCTTGTGGTATAATCTTTTGAAAACTGCTATAACTCCTTGATCCATCTACTGAAGAATATAGATTGCAGTAGGTGACAAGCATTACATTAAGTGACTTTAAACTTATTATGATCGCTCTTCAAAGTCTCGAACGAGGGATATGAAGGATCGTTATCTATCAAGAAAAAATGTTACAAATTTTCATAAAAACATTTCTCTTGTTATAAAAATATTTCTCGTCAACCAAAACTTTTTCGAACCACTATAGAAAAGTTTTTGTTGCTATAGTGCTGTGATAAATTTCAGATAAAAAATCAATTTAATCAGAAATATGCGAAAAATTAAATATTAACAATGTCGGAAATATAGTACTTTAAATAAACCGTTTGTAAACACTTTTTTTTAAAAATAAGATTGTTTTACCAATGCGTTCTACGTTTTTCATTTCGGCGCGTTTTAGTCGACAAAATCGAACTGGCGATGTCATTAATATTTAGAACCAGATCTCCAAGATCTCTGCACAATTGGTCTCTGGACGGGCTGGGTATGCAAATCCGGGTCCATCACTGCCGATCAAATTCTTCGATGCATTTCATGCGATCTTTGACGAGCTGGAACTTCCGATCATCCGTGTGGTCTGGGGCTACACCGTCAGACTCGAAGGGATGGTGATCTCGGACTATAACCGGGACGAGTCCTGTGACTACTTGGATCCGACGGTGGATCATACGATTAAGTGGCTTGATACACGGTTCCCTGAAGCTTTGTCATTTACACTTTACGATCATTTTTGTATGTCAATGAAAGTGGCTTAACGTTTTTTAAGCTCCATGGCTTTTTAAATTTGCCAACTAATAATATAGGAATACTACAATTACCACTGGAATTACTACAAACCACAAACGTTACGCTTTCTATGAGAGAGGTGTTTTGGTAATTCTTTCTAAAGTATCCAGTTTCATCGGGGTTATAGATAAAATTTTGATTTTACTGCACTTCCGTAAAAAATTTAAAAAAAGTTTCTTAAAAATGGTACCTACATCAATGCTGGTTAATAATTTTCCACCATTTATTTTAAGTTCTCGAATACCATGTAACGATTAAAAATTTCTCAGCCATCGTTGGCTTGCCTTAAAATCTTCCCTTTTTCAAGTTTTTCGTTGAACATTTCTCACAATAGAAGACTAGAGATAGGCTGTCCTAAAAATCTTTTTTGTAGAAGCAATAAATATATTCAATCACTTAATTTTTCATATTTGGGTTTCTTCATAGATTTCCTCAAATTACGGCTATGAAAACGTTTTTGTGATGAAAAAAATTCTTTTATCATTTCTTTACTTTTCTTTATATCAGAAATTGTTGACATTCTAACTACATAATATTTAACAATCTTTTTTCTTAATTATCCTTTCTTTAATTTAATAATCATTTCTATCATGTTATGTAACAAAAAAATCGCATTCTTATAACAGATATAAAAACGGATTACACTAAAATATAAAAGAAAACAATAAAATAAATTCATAATAAGGTATAATGGTATTTAACTAAACATTTAATTATCATACAAATTATCCGGATAACTCTATATCCGTATAATCGGAGTTCGAATAATTGGAGTTTTACAGTATACGAAAAAAGTTGATGAGAAATATTTAACCAAGGAAGCATAACTTATTCTAAAAGAAATACTTAACTTTTGAAATATTGAATTTAATAAATTTGAATAAAATATTTAATTTAAAATTAGAAATTGTCAGTTGCAATATGTTATTGATTTTTATAGCATAGGATTTTCATTTTAAATTGAGATTTCAATTTTGATTTGAATTTTTTATTTATGTTATAGATTTTTGATTGAGATTGGTGATTTCCCATTTAGATTTTTGTTATTAAGATTTGAAACTTTTGATTTAAATTCGGAATTTTCTGAAATTATTTTTAAAATTTTAATGATTACAGGGTTTTGATTTTAAATTGAAATTTCAATATACACAGACAAATATTTAAGAAAATAATTCCGTAATCAATGCCAACCGAAGCATGAAATTACTAAACATTTAAAAGTTTTTCAAATATTTATAAGAATAAAAGTTTCCAGGTAATATTAAATGTTCTTTAATATATATTAGTTCGATAAAACCAAAAATTTATGGCACACATTCAGTTCAAATGGGATAACTGACTAAATTAGTCTCTTTTAACCAGATTAACATAAACTTATCTGTGAAATAAGCGTCAAAGAGTGCATCATAGAGAGTGAACTGTTTTATAATTGCCAACCATATCAATGAATTCGTTTTTTTCCTTTGCATCAACACTAATTGCTTCTTTAATATTAAATATTTATGTATTTTCGGTATTCCGTTTTATTTTAACATTACCAATGAATTATAATTTAAAATAAATCGTATGATAATGTTAGTATTATGCTTTTAGAGATAAATATATAGTACACATCAAATAAAGTACAGTGTTTTCCAGGTTATTTTATATTAAATTTCGCATACTCTAATATCAGTGTCAGTTATATGAAGAAAAAATAATTCATTGTTATGAAATATATAAAAATATGTAATTGAACCCTTAAATCATCGCTTTGATTTTCAATTAGAATTGTTTTTAAACAAGAATTTAAATACGCTATTAAATTGTACCGAAAGTTCCGTTACACTGGCAAGAAATTCCACTTTTGTTAATTCTTTTTTTATCCTTCATAGTTCACTATGTATATAGTAATTTTCTTTAAATTATTATTAAGTCCTTTTTATTATATCATCATTAAAAATTGGTCAAACACATGATAGATCCACACTAGCTCAACAATGTCCAAGCCACCAAAAGACTTAATTTTTGCATAGAACTGCTCTGATTCAGAATTAACTCTCCTAGCTCGTATAGTTCCGAATTAAGCTTTTGTTTCATTGAATGAAATTAACAATGGAATAAAAGCATTCGTAAATGAATTGCCAGAAGAATTTATGACATATATAAATTATTTCCAGGATAATTACGTTACTCATCTTACGCAAAATAACTATTATCGGGAACCTCAATTTCCTCCTAAAATTCATTAACGGTTAAAAACTTGTATAAAAATTCGCTGATAAACTTTATAAAGAACTTTTTACAGAGAGACTAGAGACATTAAATACGTGATTTAATTTAATTAAGCTTAAGCTTTGTTACGAAGGATTTTAAATCTTGAGAACAATCAGTATAACTTATTCTCATCTTATTTTAGACTTACTTTTATTTTATAATTATTATTCAGTTCATTCGGTTAAATTGTTATTAGTTAAAAAACATAAATCTCAAAGCCATCACTAATTCGAAAGTTCACATATGCCAAGAAAGTTTAAATTTCTACTCTTAATTTCCAAATATGGCCTTTGTAGTGAATTAAAAAAAATCAAAATAATTTTTTTAAATAACAAAAAAAACGATCAAAAAAAAAATAAAATTGTGAACGGAGTGATCAAAATGCAAAAATAAAAATTCGAGCAAAAAAAAATTATTAGCAAATTATTATCAAAAAAATACATTTGTTTAAATTTTCAAATTTACAAAAACTCGAACCGCAATATACAAAAAAACTGTTGAACTCTAATCATGTCCGACTGTGAAACCGGGACATTCGCCGTCCAGGCCGAAATCGCCCAGTTGATGAGTCTAATCATCAACACATTCTACTCTAACAAAGAGATTTTCCTTCGGGAATTGATCTCCAATTCCAGCGATGCGCTTGACAAAATCCGCTACAAAAGCTCGACGGATCCATCCATGCTCGTCACCGCCAAAGAACCAATGATCAAAATCATCCCGCACAAAGACGCTGACACTCTCACTCTCATCGACGCAGGAATCGGCAAGACGAAAGCCGAGCTCATCCACAATCTTGGAACGATCGCTAGATCTGGAACTATGGCATTTACAGAGGCGCTGCAAGCCGGTGCCGATATCTCGATGATCGGTCAATTCGGTGTCGGTTTCTATCCATCGTACCTGGTCGCCGACAAAGTTCAGGTGACTCCCAAAGGCAACGACGACGAGCAGTATCTGTGGGAGCCGGCCGCTGTCGGTTCGTCCACCGTCAAATCTGATAACAGCGAGCCGATCAACCGAGGAACGAAAGCCATTTTTTGCACGAAAGAAGACCAAATCGAATTTCTAGAAGGACGGGAAATCAAATACGACGGGCCGTTTGGGCGTGATGGCCGCCCCTCTGTTCGAAAATCCGCCATCCCAACTCGGTTGGTTGAACGATTCGCCTCTTCGCTTTTTTCCTTTTACATTCAGGAAC
>MQRK01219647.1:0-10184 GCA_001938485.1 Girardia tigrina
TACACCCGTTACATTATTTAAATGTTATAACTATTCTGCTGTAAATGTCATAAATTTATCAAATATATTGTGCTAAAATGTGAGAGTCAACAGACTTTTGTCCACAGCTGTATATGATTTACTTAAAATACTTACATAAATAACAAAATTTCTATTAATATTATTATTTATCTTGAGAAGAAGATTAAATTAATTAATTAATTAGTTATTACTTGTTTCATTTCTTTCTCCATATATTTATTAGACATGATATTGTTAAAATAAAATATATTAAGTAATATTAATTTATGATTTATAGAATTTTCAAAGAATAAAAAAGTATATGAAAATTATAATATATCTAAAGCCTTGTTTATATGGCAGTAAGTGAATGGAATAAACATTCTGTGTAATTTATCTTTACGAAAGAGAATGGGGTTTTTTATCACGTAAATGTTTGTGTCAATTATATAATTCTTTTATTAAAAAAACTATAATTTATTTCTAATTTATTTCTATTAAATGAAACAAATTACTTCAAAACATAGATCTCAGAATATATTAAAGTGAAGCTTGTACAAAATAATTGCATGCTTCTTTTCTTTTTATAATCCTCCACGACTGTTACCGATAACTGTGTATTACAAATAATATTCAGCGTAGGCGCACAGGGTAGTGAATCATAGACTCTGTATCGGGTAGAAACCATTTGACAATACAAAGTTTTCTGATCCTCTCACACGGCTTCAGATTCAAAAGTGTGAGTTTTCAATGCACGGGCACGCTTCGGCTTCCCTCTTAGAAATGACCAGTCATGTTCCTTCGTTCTGTGATTCTGGAGACGTGTGACTGTATAAACGCACTTAGTGCCACGGGGAAATGGGCAATGAAACATTCCCTAATCCGTTATATTATCCAGCCGAAAATTCAACACAGTCTCTTGGACAGTCCTCATCAGTTACGCCTACAGACACCGACATATCATGTTCCGCGCTCAAGTTCCAACATCCAGTAAGCCTTTCTGTTTCTTCTCTTTGTGCTACTTGGATTTTCTTAAAACCATCACCTTGGATTCAATGATCAATTAATAAATGCTGTTGTAGCCATCCATTTTATAAGTTTTGGAAGTTCTCCATGGGACATATGAATGAACCACCACTTCTCTGTGCCTTCGGAATCATGGCCAGATGCACATTCCTAATGTGTCTTGTGAGTTCCTTCTGCTCAGCAAATTCTTTAAAGCAAGAAGGGAATGTGCAAGGTAATATTTTGATGCGCGGCTGAAGCATTTTCGGATATTCTTTCTCGTGCTCGACTGCCTCTTTCAATCGCTCAGATATGGTTCCTTTAATCAGGTGTTTAAATTCCTCATCACACTCTAGAAGCCCTCTTTTGTTTAGACTATCACTGTATTCTGCCAAATCTGCCGGATTGTTGAATACCCATAGCACCTCGCGAGCAATGCTCTCTCTTATCAGTTGCTTTTTACGGCCGCTGATTCTGTGATTTTCTGAGGCGATCTCAAAGTTTAGAAGTCTTCAAACCTCAGTCACACCCTTCCGTGAAATGTATTCATAAAATACTATGCGTCTTTTGGCTAGAATCACTCTTCCCCCAGTCAGTCTAATCGTCATGTCCTTAATCGGGATCCTGACGAGTTTGGTTTTCTTGAGAGCAATTATGGAAGGCTTGTAACCGTGCAACTTCCTTCTCAGGCGTTGCCCAGCACTCAGTACAATAATAGACCACAGAGAAAATACTAGTCTCAATCATTTTTCTCTTCAATACTATTGAGACATTCAAAAGACCACCATAATCACATCATTTGACCTTTTTGAATATATTTACATGCCTGTCGGGTTGCGCAATGTATCTCAAAGCTTCCAGCGGTACATTGACATGATAATTTCCAATTTTCCTTTTGCTTTATCTTACATCGACGGTATTTTAATCACGTCGTGCAACAGAGCATAGCACATCGAACACCTCAAAATTATTTTTCAACGGTTATACAACCAATATTAGTAAATTAATTGGAAGAAGTGCACATTCTTAGAAACATCTGTCCAATTATTTGGACACATCATAAGCAACTAAGGACACTCGCCACTTCCCGAGAGACTAACAAAAATTACCAGCATTCCACTACCAATAATCGTCACTCAGTTCCGCAGTTTTCTCGTACCAGCTAATTTCTGCCATCGAAATTAGATTAATTACGCCACGACTTTAATCTGCTTAATAGTAAACTTATATCATCTTACAAATCACTTAATAGTAAACCTTATATCTTCTGTAAGGTCGGGGAAAAAGAACATTTTAATCCAATGGATAGAAAAATTACGCCATGACTTTAATCTGCTTAATAGTAAACTTCGATTCATAAAAATCTTGGCTAATCTGAATTCCACAACGCAGCCTTTTTCACCAAAAATGCATTGACCATTGCCGCAGGAGCAGTACTTTATGAATTTCGTCAAAGCGATCATCGACCCATACAATTTTTTTCTTTCTGATTCTCGATCACAGAATAAAAGTACCAAACTTTTGAAACCGTTACTAATTTCCTATAATTCCAAAATTCCTCAATCAAATTCACTACGATTATCAATAGAGAGAGACTCTAAAAGCCATCACCCACTGCAGAAGAAATAGTTATTTTGACTTCGTGCGATCCAAAGATAGTATTTATTTCAATACCGCACTCTCCGATACATTGAAGCCTACCTTCGCTCACTCATTCAGAAAAGAAGCCTTCAATCGTCTACATCAATTACATCATTTAAGATTCTCAAACACTCACAAACTTGTACACACTCGAGTAATATGGCTCAACATGTTACGAGATGTAAAACAATCGACAGTAGGGGGCACGCGGGCAAAGGTTTCAAGACTTTCAAACACCTCAAACCACCAATCTTTCAATTTCCCTCCACATCCCGTTTTGAGACGGTTCATATTGACTTGGTAGGACCCCCACCAGTAGATCAAGGTTATACTTAGATCTTGACCCTGATGGACCATAACTCTCGTTGGCCAGAGGCAGTACCATTGAAAAGCATTGCAACTGAGACAATTGTTACCGCTTTCATTTTACAGTGCGGTTCATAAGTAAGTTCGCACCCTAACAATTTCAATATATCTCAATAAAACGATGAAAGAGTCTTTATTATTTTAATTGCATTGTTTAAAATGATTAAAATTGATCATAATCTTGTATTTAATTTAAATATTTATAGATTAATTTCATATTTGATGTTTTGTTGGTATTTTAGATTAAAATGGTTTATGCTAGAATATCCATCGAAAACATGATAATCATTGTGTCGCTTAAAAGACAAGGACGGTCTGTAGCTGAAATTAAGAATATTATAGAGAGTTTATATCACACAATTATCTCCAAGCGTGGAATTCAAAAGTTGTTAAAAAAATATGCTGTTACTGGAAGTTACGAAGACATTCAACGAAGTGGCAGACCTCATAAATTGTCGGAACGTTCAAAACGTTTAATATGACGCACCTCTTTATCTTGTTTTTCTAAATTTGGCGTTGGAGTACTGAAAAGAATAAATGGCAACCTAAACGCAGAGAAATATAAAGGCTCTATTTGAAATTGTTTAACAGAGAAGTTGAGTGTGAAGCTTGGATATAATTTTTGGATCCATGGATCTTATTAATAAGGCCTCACATGTTACTCTCTCCCAGTAATTTTTAAATCAATTACACAGAATTTTAAAATCATTTTCTCCGATTTTCTTTTTACATTTTAAAAAAATTATTACTAAATGTATAAAAACATTTCAAATACATTCCAGAATCGTGCATATTGATAAATTGTTATCTGTTGATTAAAATTTTTCTTTAAAATCAGAACAATACATTTAAATTGATTCCAAATAGAATTTCATCAACAGGAAATAATTATTATTAAAATGAAATAATAATAAATGAAATAAAAAAAACGTTTTGAACGTTCCGACAATTTATGAGGTCTGCCACTTCGTTGAATGTCTTCGTAACTTCCAGTAACAGCATATTTTTTTAACAACTTTTGAATTCCACGCTTGGAGATAGTTGTGTGATATAAACTCTCTATAATATTCTTAATTTCAGCTACAGACCGTCCTTGTCTCTTAAGCGACACAATGATTATCCTGTTTTCGATGGATATTCTAGCATAAACCATTTTAATCTAAAATACCAACAAAACATCAAATATGAAATTAATCTATAAATATTAAATTAAATACAAGATTATGATCAATTTTAATCATTTTAAACAATGCAATTAAAATAATAAAGACTTTTTCATTGTTTTATTGAGATATATTGAAATTGTTAGGGTGCGAACTTACTTATGAACCGCACTGTACACAGGGCTAATGGTCTTATAGAACATTTTCACCGTACAATGAAAGCATCTCTAAAAATTCTCGCCGAGAAAATAAACCCCTGGTTCATTGCTCTACCATTCGTTTTGTTAGACTGGAGGAACATGATTAGTAAAATAGCTAATGTCCTATGGGCTCAAATATGTTTCGGAACAACAACCCGTTTCCCAGCTGATCTATTTGATCAAGGATCAAATCTGCACGAGATCATTTCGAAAACCTCGATCAGGAGTTATACAACAGATTATTAGAGAACAAGCCATTGCTTCTACTGAAATCACTCTTCAATGCAAAATTTATCTGATTAAAAAATCCGCATGCAAAAGGTTTACATCCTCCTAATATCGGCCCATATAAAGTCATCAAAATGTACTTACACACAGTTAAAATCAATAAAGGCGGAAAAGACTGTTTAGTTCACTTTTCTAACGCATACATTGGAGACACATCTCGTCATCTCTGCAAACCAATGAAAGAGCAAAGTCGATTGGATGATTGGAGCAAAATTGCTGAACATAATTTAAAAAGTGAAAAGAAAATCGAAGAAAATGATTTTCAAATTTTGTGTAAACGATTTAAAAATCATTGGGACAGAGTAACGAGTGAGGCCTTATTAATAAGATCCATGGATCCAAAAATAAATATTCAAGTTTTACACTCAACATTTTCAAACACTAAACATTTTCAAATAGAGCCTTTATGGCGAGATCAATTGCATAATTATCATTTTCATATATAAGCTGCAAAAAGGTAATGCTAATTTAATCTGAAGATGGTGGGTGGATCCACCGAAATTAAAAACAATAAATTTTACAAAATGGAGTTCGGTTTTTTTATATCAAGAATATAATTTACCATCGTTTTTTACATTCCTTAGTAAATATTTTATAATTATATATTTTTTTAATCAAATTTTACTATTGTCGATTGCTCAAGTAGAAAATAATTCTTTAAAACAAAAAACCCTTTAATGCAACAACTCTTAAATGCCTTTTCATTTAAACTTAATTTTTAATATTTATTTCAATTTATTTATTAAAACTGAATTTCAATTTTACAATTTGATTTAAACGGGAAAAACAAATCTTTTTAGCACAGTTTTTTAGTATCTACGAAAAACATTCAATATACAACAACTAAGTTTTATTATATGAATTAAAAGATACTTCAATATTTAAATTCATTTCATTAAAAAGTCATTATTATATTTAAGTAAGCATATTTTTTCGAAGTTTTAGTTATTATAAGCTTTACATTTTGATATGAAATTTGATATATAACTCATTACTCAAGTATTTTCAGAAATTCCTGAGAAAAAATATAATTAATTTTTTTCTAAGTCATAATTTTGTGTGATTTCACACATGATGGATTTGTTGATTTTTTTTTAAAATCATAATTTTTTTCTTGTTTAATACATATGTTTAAATAAACATTATTTATGAATTTCTTTTGTAAAAAGTGATAGATTTTAGATAATAAATTGTAAAAAATAAAAGAATATAATAAAGGGAATTGTTAATTTTACAGAATGATTAAAGAATGTTTCAATGGAAATAGTTTACGATGAAAAATTTTCATTTATATATAATGGATAAAAATAAGACAACAAGTTTCGAGATATTAATCTCATCATCATGTCACAATATACACTAAACTAGCACATTATACGGAAACATACCAAAATAAATAATATTTAACCAATAAATTTTTGGATTAAAATAAATCTATTTCATATTTCCTAAAAATTAAGTAAAATGTACTACACGTGATCAATTTCATTTTCACAAACCAACCATTGGTAGCTACCAATTGACATTTGGAAAAAGGTTTGTTTTCTCTATCGTTCTGTACTTTATGAAGTAATAGAGACATATGATAAAAAGACAACTGACATCCAACGAAAAACTAATCTTTGAGATGAAACTTCACGTACTCAATACAATGAACTCAATTTATACTTTCACATCAAATCCAAAACAATCCCACATCTCATCGATACAATTCGATTGAAATATCTGCCCAAATGGAAATCTGAGAGGACAGCTTGTTCTCTCAACTGTACCACGTTTGAAACTGGTAACTTTTAAAATAATAACACATTTAGATACATGAAAAAGAATAATTTATACAACTAAATTTGACTCAATAACCGGGTTCAGATTATCAAAACAATTCTACTCAAATACAAAAGTCGTCAAAATAAAATTCCTTAATTCAAATGGGTTAATGACACAAATTTTTTCGCTCAAAAAAAATCAGACAACTCAATTTGGTTACATTCAATTCGTTTAATGACCATCGAAAAATATATCAGAGCTACAAATCGTCAACAAAAACATATTTTAGACATCAAAATTTGTATAATAAATTGTAAATGCTGAGAAAGTGATTTAATTATGAATTAATTTCTGGCTTCAGGCTCAAGACATTTCCTTTGCAATTCATTCACGCAGTGGCTCGATATTTCAATGGGCTCATACACAGAAATATTTGCACAAATAATGGCCTCGATAATTTCAATGCACAATTTCTCTATGAGTCACATGAATAATAAACAAAGAATTCGAACAAAGTTTAATTTAAAAATTTAAATTTTTAAATTATTTTTCTTTATCATTACCTTTTTTTTTTCTTTTTAACATTAATTTAATTTTTCATTTATTTAATTTAATTATATATTTCGATTTGTATAATTCAGATATATATGAATTATTCTAAGAAATTTTGATCTTTTACATTTGTGAGGAATATTTTAAATTTGGTATGTTGAAATTGGTATGTTGAATTTTGTTTGTTGAGTTTAGTATTTGGAAATGTATTAATAACACCCAGATGGAAAATTGATATTTTAAATGTTCATGATATATAATTATTCGAATATAATTTATATTTAAAGTACAGCATAAGATATTTAAAAACATTAAAAATATTAAATCGTTTCAAATTTTCATATTAAAATTTAAATAAAATAAATAGTTTTAACTAAGTTTTGAATTAAATAAATGTTCTTTCTTTCCATAAAATAATGTTTAAATAAAATTAATCATAAAATTACAAAATTTGAACTTTAAAAATAAAATCTGAAAATAATGAAAAATTTGTTCGAATAATTGTTTATTAAAAAACATTAACTAAAAGTTATCAATTTAGAACGATGTCGAATTACGAAAGTTTTGCTGAGAGTTGTCCAAAAGACAATTCTAATGATATTGAAAATAAAAGTTCGAAAACCCATGTTGGTGTTCTTAATAACATTTATATTATTATCAGATATTATTTTTAAATTTTACTTTGTTTATTTTATATAAGAAATATTTTACTTTTAAAATGATTTTATAAAATAATATTAATTTAATATATTTAAAATTCAGTTTAAACTTATTTATTTTTTCTTAATTGTTAATATTCATATATTTAAAGTTTTAATATTTTATTACTTTTTATTTTTAAATAGCTTATGCTGTAATTAAAAATGTAAATCATGCTCGATGAATAAATCATCACGAACATTCAAAATATCAATTTTTCTTGTGTGTGAGAGAAACACATTTTCAAATACAAATAAAATTCAACCTACTACAAGATTAAATAAAACTCAATTAATTAAATGAGGTAAAAAATGAGTATTTTCAAAAGTTTGTCACATTAATTATATTAATTTATTAATAATTTAGAAGCTAAATTATTATTTGATTTTTATCTATTTAATGGATCTTAATTTGATTTATCTCGAATTCATCTGGCAATTCTGACAAGAAATCAAAACCAGATAACTTGTCCGTGAAATTAATACTTTTCATTATCACTCATCATTCTATGAATAAATAGGTATTCTAAACACACAATAAGACTGTTGAGAGATCCGTTCATTTATCTAAAGATCTTTTTTATAATACTTCATAGGTAATATAATACTTCTTCCAAGAACTATTTAAGTTTGTTGTTTGTAAAAGTGGTTTAACCGCAGCATCTTGAAGTATTTCCTGTAGGTAAAAATATTAATACTAATACAATACTATCATAAAATATGTATTTAGAATAATCAGGAGCAGAACTTATAAACAAAACAATTTGTATGGTAGTTCTCACAGTTGCAAACCAAAATTCGGTTTTCTTATACCTCAAATTTCTCAAGACTTGTATTTAAAAAACTGAAGCCCCTTTTTGTTTGAGAACCATACTTTTCTTCAATCTTATACTGTTTAGTTGCAGTATCAATTGCGGAAGACCAAATGATCTTTAACATGTTAAAAGGATCAAAAAATTTTGATAGAAGGATGATATGTTTTAGCGTTCAAAATCTCACAGTTCCTTGAAGAAGAAATTTGAACTCGATTTCAGTAGCTGAAACTTTTGCATTTCTACCAGCGGTAAGTCATCCCAACAGTAATCATCCTGTCAGTCAGAGGAGTTATCACTAACGATTAACTATTTTTGTCTTGGTTTTATTGGTAGTTATTGAATTGGACCTTGGTATGGTGAACAGAGACATGATCCAATTAAATCTTTGATAAACTACAATACCTGATGCTTTACGCTTTAAAAACTCGTCAACATGACGAATGTCATTTGAACTTGTTCGATCATGGAGATGCCACTTTTACGGCACATCTTCAATGGATTAAAGAAAAATAAATACTACTTATAGGTAATAAAAGCATCAGATGCTTAGCATCTGGTATAACTCAAAAGTTAACTTTCTTTAACGTTTAATTTTAGATAATACAACAATTTTAATTAAAATAACGACACGATTGTTTCGTCTTCATATTTTTGCAGCTACTTTATTTTTACACCAAATAAAAAGATGACCATGACTGTGCAGATCTCATTTATCTAATAATAATATTACTAATAATACGAAAATTCCAAAAATGAAATTTGATTAAAAAGCTTAAATATTTTATTTCGTCGATTGGATGTTTATAGAGAAGACGTGATTCGTGTACTTGTTAACACTAAAGCGCTTAAGTAGTCATTTTAGACTACAAAGAAATTTTAAATCTTCCCATTTAAAAAAAATAATTTATATCAACTTGATTTTTTTGTGATTTTGCCAAACTAGATCTTTACATTTTTTGGTAGAATTTGAAAAATCAAGTCTATTTGAATTTTTTTTATAAAAAATAGACGCGGTTTAAAATTGTCTTGCGTTCAAAAATGACTGCTTGGGCGTTCTAGTGTTAATAATATCATACATTCGTTTAAGTAATGTATGTATTGTCCACTAATTTGGTTTATATTTTTTCCCGCGGAATTTGGCACCCGATTTCCACATGTTCTAATCAAACTTTACTTAATCATTTTACGATCCATAATTTAGTTGTTTCTTAGTCATTTAGGTGAATGATATAATTGGATGAACATTTTATATATAAAATCAAAACTTGAAAGCCAATTAAAAATATTTATTAATTTCGACGGTTTAACCCTCATCGTCAGAACAAATGATTTTTCAAACGAAATTTACTTATATAGTGCAGTTAATGATTATGCAATCAATACGTAATCAGTACATCATTTAAAAACTCTCAACAAAGTTGTAGAGAGTGCAGTTTGAACGTTAATTTCAGGATCCAAAGATCTTATATATAACGCTTCACATGTCACTCTCTCCCAATAATTTTTAAATTGAGTGCACAGAATTTTAAAGTGTTGTGAAGTTATATCTCTTTTACAATGTCTTCTATGACCTGCAATGTTACTTCTACCTTCATTGCGACTGTGTTCCTGGATTCTCTTACAGAGATGACGTGAAGTCTCTCCAATGTATGTGGCGTTACACCCATTACATGTATATTGGTAAATGAG
>MQRK01219652.1:0-21254 GCA_001938485.1 Girardia tigrina
GCAAAGTAAGGTTATTTCAATACTTAAAATTTTTAATTAAAATATTTTTTGCTATTATTACCCAATAATACTTTGATAAATAATAATAATTAATTTCTTCGTTACCTTTTAGAGTAAATGTTTTTATCTTGTAATCAATATTTCTTTATTTTTATATAATTTAAGTTCAGTACTGTTAAACGTGTTTTGAACATCTTCCAAATTAATAGAATCATACATTTTTCTAAAATTATTTTATTACACGTTATTTGAAACTGAGTTTAAATGCACATACTTAAACAAAATTATTTCTTTTTATTTTGAGAAACTTTTTTTTATAAAGTTGAAACTGGAATAAATTAGGTCATGTACAGTTGATAATACCATATAGGACAAGAAATATGACAATGTATATACATTAAGCCGTTTTTAACTTCATTTTATTGAAAATTTAGGCAAAGATAAATATCCAATTACAATGAGTTCAAAAGTTTAGAATCAAAGAATAAAGAGAATTCTAATAAATAATTATCATTGTTCTTGCTAATGATTTGAAAAATATTATTTTTGTACCGCAATTATTAATTTAAATGAACTTTGGTACAATTTTTGTATTTTAATTATTCAGTTATTTCATGATAATTGCCAGAAATTTGAACTTCAGTGAAATTTTAAATATCACATCACAGCTCTATACCAAAATAAAAAATATATCAACGAGAAATCACAGCTCAATCGATTTTTTTTCAATTTTTGATTGCAAAACATAGAAAAAAAGAAAAAGAATCAGTCGCTATTAAGATAGGATCATACATAAATAACTTGATGGCTTATAGTGTTAAGTAGAATTCTAATTTTACTGAAACAAAGTCCTTTAATTTCCTCGTCATGCATAGCCAAAATAATTTGAGGTTCAATAGGAACAACAAGTCCTCATAGTACAATCAATAGACAATTTGTGAAAATATAAATTTTCTAAATGCTCTAGACTCTATATAAAGCCTTGGCTTGATTAAACTCAACGTCATAAAAGTTGGAGTTTTTGCTAGTTACATAAAGATTGGATTGTGATCAAAAGTGATATTTAGTGGCGAGAGCAGGATCCATCATTATAAATATGGTGCGGGATCCGGGGATCCTTTTCAAGTTTCCATTGAGATTATTGTGTAGGAATTAAATATTAAAGTTTCATTAAATAAGGTTAATTATTTTATAAAAAATTATTTACTCAAAACTAATATAGCAATTGATTTATAAATATTTCAAAAATGAAAATGTTTCTTGGTACTATGTAACTAAGTTGATCCTCTTTTTAATCATTTGTTAAAAAACTGCTGTTTTTTCTCTGAGTGATGCAGTACTTTTGGTCAGTAGGGTATTAATCGACCCAGAGGGTTCAACATCTTGATCTTTCAACGTTTTGCTCTAACTTTTTCTTTGTTGAAAATCATTATTTCGATAATTTTCGTAATGTTTTTTTGGCAAGTTTAGGTGTCGTTTTACAGTCTTATGGATCAGGAAATGTTTCGGTTTGCAGAGAAGACATTTTACAGTGCTTTAAAAGAGCTTCTGATAATGGAATCATTATTATTAATACCAGTCAATGTTGCCGTGGAGGTGTCAAAAGCATTTATAAATCTGGTTCTATTCTGTCAAAATATGGAGTAATTTCTGGAATGGTTAGTATTAGTTGTTATTGTTGGGAGCGTTCATAAAATATAAAATTTTTGAATCTTATCAAATTATTAAATAAACAATTACATTCTGTAAAATATTGTTATAAATATGTTAAAATAAGATTTTCAGAAATTTAATGTAAAAATAATTTATGTAAGAAATAAAATAAATTTTACGGTAGGTTTATTAAAAGATTTATGTAAAGATTTATTATAAAGTAAAAAACGTTAATTTCAAATTTGATGAAAATATTTAATTGATATAAAATAAAAAGTTTGATATTTTATTTGCGAAATAAAAGTAAAAGAAACTATTTTTGTAACTTTTAAATCAAAGTAGATTAAAAATGTAATTATAATTTTTTTGGAAATGGTAATTGGAATTAAAAAAATAATAATCGTAAAACAAATAAATCGACTTAATTGAAAAATACGATTTTAATTTTATTTTGGAAAATGTAATTATAATTTTATTTTTGGAAATGGTAATTGAAATTAAAAAAAAATTGTAGAACCATTAAATCGACTTAAATGAAAAATGTGATTTTAATTTTATTTTGAAAATGTAATTGAGAAACAGGTAAATTTAAATGTACCATAAAATTGAAAAATTAATAAAATACGCAACAAAATCTTTGTGACAAAATTTTAATTCACTATATTTTTTTATTAAAGAAATATAAAATTTTAATTTGTAAAAAAATATACTAACCATATTTTTATTTATATCTATTTATTTTTATTTATAGCTATTTTTATTTATAATGATTGTGTAAAAAGAAAGTGCAAAAGTTCCTCAAAAAAAATTATTTGTTTAAAAAATTCAAATTGTAATAGAAATAAATTTTTGTGTTCATGATAATGTCTTTTGAACAAGAACCCAATAGTTATTTTATTACATCTGCTACAGTAACGTTATGATGATTACCGTAAAATGCTTTGAAAAATATTATTATAAAACCATTATTATATTATCGTACGCTTCATTAGTAATAGTATTACTATCATTATGGCATATTGGTTTTTATAAAACAACTTCATTCTTTTTAAGTCAAACAGGTTTTACTTCTTATTTATAGTGAGGGAATGACAGTCATATTATTCCTCTTCAAGGTTATATTAAATTTTATGAACTAATTTACATATGTATAATTCTATTGTCAGTACTAAGTGTAGTAAGTCTTCATTGTATTTTAGCAATTCTACTGGTTCTAATGAATAAAATATATTTTAAACTCTGGGATCTAGTTTTTATCCTTCGAATTGAATGTGTTATAGTTTGAGATTCTTCTTCTATAATAATTATTTCAGGATATGACTCCAGAGGCTGCTCTTTGCAAATTGGCCTATGTGTTGAGTAAGTCTGAACTGACTCTCAATGAAAAGAGAAGCCTTATCTCATCTGATCTTCGAGGAGAAATAAGCTTAACTTTATCAATCAATTCTTCTGTGAAAACTAGTAGAAACATCCAGGAAAATTTATCTAAAAGTAAAAATGTTATAAAATCGGCAATATGTTCTGCAGTGAAAATCGGTGACATTCATATGTTGGAAAAGATTTCTAAGTTTTACAATAAATGGGATGTAAGTTATATTTCTTTTATTTGATACGAAAAAAATTGATTTAAGACTGCCAATGAAAATGGAAAGACACTGTTTCAAATCGCTGTAAAAGCCAATCAATTAGAGGTCGTCAGGTTTCTGCTGGCAAAAGATATACGTAAGGTAAACATTTCAGATTGCAACAATCATAATATACTTCTGGATGCTATTACAAGTAAAACTGATCCTCATTTGATAAATTTATTAATAAATAATGGAGCCTCGATTATTTCAAACCAAGATTCAGAACGTTTAGTTTCCAAGTATATTGTCCATGGTGAGATTGAAGTTTTAAAACTTCTCCATTTGGCCAACTGTGATTTCAATGTAAGTTTACTTCATATAATACTAATTATTAAAAATACTGGAAAATATCAAAGTATGTGATAATAAAGTTTTATTTTATTAAAGTTGTATTTTATCCACTTAATTACGTGGTCAATATGGATATCCCGCATCAATAATATTCTGTTAGTACAGCGCCTTAGCCGAAAGACACCCGGAAATCGATGAAATCGACATCCACATTGAGACAGTTCTGTCTGTACAGCGCTTTTCTGTAAGGCTCCGGGAGCCGATTTAACTGACTGACTGTTAAATCAACACAGAATTCGAAACAATAAATAATAAATTATTAATATAATTACGATTTAAAATTAAAACAAAAGCTTTCAAAGTTGAAAATTCAGCTCACCCGTCATATATGACGGGTCTTTTTCTAGTATTTTATATTTTTATTTATACTTATTGTTATTATTTAATAATATTATGTAATAATAATTTAATAAATTTATATCTCGGCTCACACGATTTAACTAAAAATGAAAATCGTTGAGTATTTACTAAAAATATCTTCACATAATTTTAATAATTTTTAATAAAAATGTATAATTTAAATATCTTAGTTTTCATTGAAATTTGCTTTCAAATTATGAAAAAATTTCTTCGACATAAAAGACATAGTTTTATCATTAATCATAAAAAAGACAAAAAAAGACACTTTTTTTAGGGTTTTGGGGAGCTCACATAAATTTTTATATTTAAAATCTTTTAAAGGAATTTTAAAAATATTTAAAAAATGTCTTAGTAAATTAAAACATTGAAAAATTTTAGGATTGAAAATATTCTAAATTAATGATTCAGATGTTAAATTTATTATTGAATTTTATAGTTGTTAGGAATTAAAAATGTTAGGAAAATTTTTGAAAGAAGATTATATTAAATATGTACAAATTAAAATTTTTATATAATTAAATATTTAACGTTTGAAAAAAATAAAATTACTAAATTAAGAAGATCAATTAAATTGCTAATAAAAATTTTTTGAGAGTTATATTATAATATAAAAAGTAAAAAAAAGTGTATAATTTTTATGTGAAACGATTTTAAGAAAGTAATAAAATTAAATGAAACGATTAAATATTTTAAGGTGTTATCGTAATTTAAAATTGATTTATAGAAACAATAAAAAAAGCAAATATGAATATTTATAAGTATTTTTATCTATATCGGTTTAAGATTTATAAAACAAATTGTTTCTCAAAAAAATAATAAAATTGTTTAAATATTAGATTTAAACATTTTTTGTGGTATAATAAAAGTTTTAATGTCTGCTACTAATAATTCCGACGATGTTCCAAGAACCACTAATAATAGTAATATAAAATTTAAGAAAACTTTAGTTTTAGATTTCTATAAAATGAAAATTTTATAATAAAAAAATGAAAAAGTTTTTTTTATTTAATTTAAAAATAATAAAAGAAATGTTGTAAAATTAATTCTGAAAATTCCCAAACTAAAGAA
The DNA here is from genome assembly GCA_001938485.1 of Girardia tigrina. Lineage (NCBI taxonomy): Eukaryota > Metazoa > Platyhelminthes > Tricladida > Dugesiidae > Girardia > Girardia tigrina. Next base: position 5,061 of record MQRK01219652.1, read on the forward strand.
ATAATCAATTAAGTATTCGTATTTATATTTCATTATCTTTATATATAAATGGTTTGTCCAAAAGAAAAGTTGTCAGAAAAATATGTTATTTTGTTATATTATTATAATGTTTGTGTTAGGATTTTACTTTGGATATCGAACCTTACAACTTATTTTATATTTTATTTTCACTTTTTCAAGTGTAATAACGGAACTACAACGAGTCGTACTTCATCACTTCTACTACGACTCAAGTTTCGAAATAAAATACAAATAAAAATAAACTACATTTTAAATATGGAAAATACAATTATACTTTTAGTTCAATAATAGTAATATAAAATTTAAGAAAACTTTAGTTTTAGATTTCTATAAAATGAAAATTTATATTACTGTTATTGAACAGACAAACCTGGTCATTGCACAATTTGTAGATAAGATTATAACGAAATAATTATCACAAAACTTAATTTAACATTAATTCGAGGAATCCTGTCTTCTTTTGCATGAAGTTGTAGAAGCAAACAGAAGATTGGCATAAAGTCTTTTTTACCTTTTTCAAATTAGGTCATATAATCCGATCATATAGTTCAAATATTCTCTTCAAGATCAAAAAATTGTTCTCTATTAAGTCAATCCATAAATTTTGATGCATATTTACATTCATTCAAATCAAATGTTAAATTAGTTTTTCTATCCATTAGTTGAAACAATAAAACATTTGAGGATATCAACTGATTTTTTTCTGAAGTCTGGCGCCACTGATCAAGAGTTCATTTATTGATCATTGGAATCTTAAATATTCATAGGGGTTTAGGTTGGAATTCTACGGAGGAAGATCTAATGACTATTTGCCTCACTAGAAACTCAATTGTCTTTACAGCTATTTTTACTTAGTTCGACTTAATATAGAACATTTATTTTGATCATGTAAAGGATATTTGAACTATATGATCGGATTATATGACCTCATTTAAAAAAAGGATTACTTTTGTTGAATTTTAGTCATCTGGAAACACTAAAACTATAGATTAGGGCTTGTTCTCTAATTCATATAAATGAATTCATGAATTTTAAACATTCTTTCAAGCCTTTCTACTTGAATCAACTAAGAGATTTTTGAACCAGTACATGCGAGCAGTCTTTTACTCTTACAAGTAAAGATGCATGATTAAAGAGGAAATTAACTTTTCATGCAAAATTCCTTTTACGATATCTTTTGGATTGAGATCTTTAAAATTTTCTGAGTTGTCTTCATTTGAAGAAATATCACATTTTAATATTCCTTGGTCAGCTGGTGCGTGGCATCGATATTCTTCTGGGTAACCATTATCATGGGATCGCTGATGAGACTGCTGCGTTCATGTTTGAATTTGCAATAAAAGCAAGAAATTATTAACTCAATTTTATTTTTTCAGGCAATTCGTCAACTTGGAAACTTTACTTTGGTTAAATAACTTGATGTTTAAATGATGAACCTTTGAATTTATGTATACTAAATAGCGCTCTCTTTGTAGCTATGTGCAAACTAAAAGATATATTTCATATAATCATCATCATATAGAAATTCCATTGGAGATCAGAATAAATATTATCTGTGATTGCTGTAATTCCATGTTGAATGAATATCTGCACTCAATATCCACTTCCATTGCATCTTATTAATTACTTAACTTCCTCCCGATTGTTCACAGTTGTTATAAAGATGTATCTGCTAAACCTAACAATAATACGAAAAATGTATTTCTTTCCCTTAATAACCAGTGAAGGCCCATAAAAATCGATTTAAAGGTCCTTAAAACGGTTTTTAGAAACCAAGTACATTATTGAATCTTTATTTCTTCTTGTATATGTTTTATATATTTGACATGTTGCGAAACTATGAACTAAAATAAGTAAGTCTTGCCTGCTATAGCATGACACAAAAATCGATGGAAAACGTCAAACAATCTTTTCTTAAATCGTTATGTGTCCCGATAATATCATATAATGTTCTAATGAGTCAATTAGTTTTTCTTGAATTTGGCAGCTTTTGAATTCGTTGTCATCAAATCTTTCACATATTCTGTTTCCATAGAACTGGAGACATTTTTTCATTTAACACTAATCAGCGTTAACATTTAATTTAGCGTTATCAAGAGGTCAAAAGGCCAAATTGCATAAAAGAGCTACTTAGTTTGTTTAATATTATACAACTACTACAAGAAAGTTAAAAAGGATTATTCCAAATTGTCAAAAACATTAGAAAAGATATATGGAACTTATACAAACTCACTCTACCGGTCGGAATATTATACTGAAGTATTTAGTAAGTTGCAAAAGGCATTGTTGACTACCCCTGTATTAAGCTATCCGGATTTAAAGAAATTATTTTAGATAATGATTCATTTCTTACAAATAATTTCAATTTCGACATCAATATCTTCCACACAATGTGCCAAAAACTGTCATTAACTCCGTTTAATATAATTACGGCTTGAATTTTTGTCCCAAATTTTCTCAATTTAATTATAATTTTAATTTACCAAGTCCGATTGTTTATGATATTAGGGTGAACCAAAAGTTTTCGTATTTTCTACGTCTTTTTGTTCAATTTTTTCTTATTACCAAATAAAGATATTTTAAATACATGTGATATGTGTTTTTAAAGCTCTTGAACTGCTCTATCACAATATATATTAAAACTTCTAATTAGTCGTTAATATAATTTTTATGGTCTTTTAGAAAAATCATGGAAAATTTTGAAATTCGTGTTCTTTTACGTCATTACTGGAAACAGGGCTTAAACGCAACTGCAGCAACAAAGAATATATGCGAAGTTGAAGGCGATAATGTGGTCTCAAATCGTACTGCACAAAATTGGTTCAAAAGGTTCAACGAAGGCGACATTGACCTCAGAGACAATGCACTTTCAGGCCGACCTATCACTGTAGATTCCGGAGCAATTCGTGAAGCCGTCGAGACAAATCCGTCAATAAGTACTCGTAGCGTTTCGAAACTTGTCAAAATTGCTTGAAAATCCGCGCGATGACCGTTTCATCCTTCGAATTGTAACTTGCGATGAAAAGTGGGTTTACTTCAGTAATCCAGACCAACAAAATCAATGGTTGGACCCTGGACAAATGGCGAAACCGGATCGTTTCTCAAGGAAGGCACTTTGTGTGTTTGGTGGAATTTCGAAGGCATTTTTCACTTCGAGCTGGTTCCAAATGGTCGTACCATCGACGCTGACCTTTACTGCGCCCAACTTGATCGAATATATTCGGCACATGGTAAGAAATACCCCGCTTTGATCAATCGAAAGCGAGTTCTTCTACAACAGGACAATGAAAAACACCGCCAAACAAACAAAGGAAAAAATCAAAAATCTCGACGCCTTTGAACTTCTTCCACACCCAGCGTATAGTCCGGATCTTGTGCCGACTATCACCTTTTCGCTCTATGGCACATTTTCTTCGTGGTCGCAGCTTCAATAATCTGGCCGAGGTCGAAAACGGGTGTCACCAGTTCTTCGCTTCTAAGAAGAAGGATTGGTACGGCAGCGGGATCGCACAACTTGCCCATAGATGGGTTCAAGCTATAGATTCAAATGGCATTTACTTTGAAACTTAAATGTTTTTTATTTGTTGTAAAACTATGTTTAAATTTTTAATAAAAAATACGAAGACTTTTGGTTCACCCTAATAGTTTATGATATCGAAAGGTCATGAATTGAGGACATGAGCTTCTTGAATGCTTTTCGAATACGATCCGCAAAGTTATTATTTTCTCATTAACATCTTCTTACGTTGACAATAGATCTTTGTCGATAAAAACCTTCAGAACGAAAGTTGGTATCGTTTCGTGTTCGACATGTAAAACTTAACCGAAGACATTTTCAAATAATTTATTAATATCCAACAATAAAATTATATAAAAAGTTTCTGCAGTTTTTATAAAAAGTATTGATAATCCTTATTATTTTAATAAATATAGATTTGTTAATAATTATTCATCTTTTTATTGAATAAAAAACAAATAAATAAAATAAATGATATTTGCATTTTATTAAATAAATATTAAATTTAGGTGTTATATTAGTGAAAATTGTCTAAAATGTTTTGTTTTATGACTTAAAAAATGTAATTTTATTTTTTAGATGGCAAATCATGAACTCAACACGCCCCTACATTTGGCTGTCATCAGCAAACATTTGAATATTGTCGAATGGCTCGTTGAAACAGTACTGGTTGAAATGGACTGTAAGAATTCATTTGGTCGTACCCCTTTGGAAGAGGCGGATTACCTTAATCATGAAGATATTTTCCAATACCTGCTGCATCGCCAATAATACAACCCGAGACTCATTCGAACTGATTGTTGATACTATTCGATGTTGAACTTTAAAAATAATTTTTCAAATAAATCATGACCCTGTTAGAAATCACAAAACATTAATTCTACGACCACATGGAACGGATGTTTATAATTTTTATACTTTGTTAATCAAAAATAATATAATTTTGTACTTTTGATTGATTATAATAAATGAATAATTGATACAAAAATGATTTCAATGTGTAATTTAAATGAATCATTTTTGTTATTTTCCAAAATTCACTTTTGAATAAATTTTTGAATAATATTTTTTTATTTAGAAAATATTTTATATTAATTATAAAATATTTTATAAATTTATTTGTTCTAAAAACGGTTGAAAATGTTGGCATATGCCGAAGTGACATTTTAAAATTCTGACCTTTGGCCTTAGACTGAAAACGCCCCTTTAATATTTAATTTCATCGAAAGTATCAAATCTTATATTTTACTATAAAAACTGAATGCTTCAAGCATGTAATTTATTATTATTATTATTATTATTATACAAAAAATATTTAAATTATATATTTACGAAATACCTTTATGTCTTAGGTTTAAATAGTAAAACATTATTCTCAGTTTTTCGTATTTACTGTGTGTAGGGGCCGCTTTAATCAGTTTAAAAGTAAAAATTTCTAAATTAAATTTATTTTAATGTATATACATAATAACTAAGTACATGACCGGGAACTTTTATGGCAACCTAATAAATATTTTAATTTTCATTTTTGATGAGATATTTTTATTGATAAATTTATTCAATATTTAACTTAGTTACATGAAAAATTACAAGAAAGGTTGGCTTGATAATTTTTGTACAAATTTAAATAACATGAAAAAAGATGTTCTGACGGATTAATTTGAGCAACACTACTAAACTCAACATACAAAATTCAACATACCAATTTCAACATACCAAATTTAAAATATTCCTCACAACCCGCACTGTCCTTGTGCTAATAGCCGACAAAAAATTGTCAGTAGCATATCGCTGCACTCAGGCCCCCAAGCCGCACAGTAATTGGCGCCCTTAACACATTTCTCGTTACGTTTGCACGATCTGACCACTTATTTTATAAAATAGCCTTTCGGATCGAACCGAAATCATTTTCAATTTTGCGGCAATTCTCGGGGCTTGGTTCGTTTCTCTGTGTGTTTTGCATGCCATTTCCCGGTTCGGCTCATATGCGCAAAAGTCCTGGATTTCAGCCTTTCAAAGATTGGTGACAGGTTTGCCCGTTGTCTACTTGCCTTCCGTATGACCGTCGTATTGACCAATCAAAGTAACCGGTTAAAATCCTCCTATTTAACGGATATCTCAGTCTCTATAGTCATCATGACTGCATCGGACAGCCCGTTGATGAACACTCTGGCCACAAAAGCACCCAACTGCCTTTTTGTCTCAAATTATGAACGCAGTCGGCTTCAAATCGACCATATTAGGGTCCTGACTCTCAACAGGCTTCAGCTGTTGGAAGCCGATACTCAAATATGAGCATTTCAGACTGAAAGCTTCTTTAGAGTGGCAACGCTCTTATCGAAATCCGCCAGCTTCATCTCGTCCAATCCACGAAATAAATTTCAAGCCTTGACCGATAGGGTTATTAGCACCATCACAATTTGCGCGAACTCATTTATTTACAATACCAACAGAATCATTTTCAGTAGCACTTTCTGTGGGAAGCATCGATCTTGATTAATATATCTTTTGTATCTATATTCAAACCTTTGATTAATGAATAAGATTTTATAATTATTAACTTTTAATTTGTCAAAATTTCATTGGATAAAAATGTAATAAGTGAATTTTATTAAAACATTAGTTTTGAAAATATATTAAATTTAATAAGTTATATCGTTAACTAAAATATTATTAAAATTTATAATTACAAAACTTTTAATTAATTAGTATTTAACACATTGAATGCTGAGTACGAGATATCTCGTACTTCAATATTCATTAGTTAGACGCTAAGTACGATTTATCTCGTACTTTGGCTTACATTACTAAGACGCTAAGTACGAGATATCTCGTAGTTTTATTTCAAAATCGTGAAAATAACTTTTACAAATATAAAAGGTATGAAGTTATTATGTAAAATTATTGTACTGCTGCGCACATGAGATATGCCTGTCGCGCGGCAGTAAACTTTTTTGTCCCACGTGTAGCGCGCGTAGCAGACGTTCGGTGCATGATGTCAACAGCAGTCAATGTGTTAAACATTAATCTCATTAAATTTAAATAATTAATCAATAACATATCAATCCCATCTGAGTAGGAGAGTCACCAGCATGAAAATAACAAACTTATAAAATTCAGAATTTTCCCTCACAGGGGTCAAGGGCGCAGCCGCTTATTCGCATAGAGCCAATCTGTACATTTTCAATAGCGCTCGAGCCAGTTTACAAACTTAACACGCCCCTCATAAGCAGCATAATCTTCAATATCTTCATGGTCCCAGTTTTTTTAAAGCTACAATAGCTTGTGGAATAAGAGCAAAAGATACTTTTGAGGACAAAAGAAATCCAGTTTATTCACGACAATTTCTGATTCTCGGATTTCGTGCTTTTTGTCTTACGATTTAAACTACTAAACTTTTATTACTCTGTCACAAGGACCTAACCTTAGTTTGTTTGTCACTCATTCCGCTAGATCAAATTTAGGTCTCAAATTAATCGAAATTCCAAAATGATTTAATAAAAATTTTAAATTTAATTTTCCAGAAAATAGATGACATCAGTTCTAAATTTTAAATTATTAGAGCAAAAACCATTTTCTTCTCGAAAAAGTCATCCAATATACAAATATTAAGCAAAGTTTTGCAGAAAACATATTTTCCTATGTGTACTTTATTATTTAAAAGGAGTCTTTTTCCATGTTGATTTTATTTTTTCATTAGGATAGAGCTCACAAAATTTAATAGAATTTCTGTTAAGTAAAATAAATTTAAGATGCTTTATACTAAGTTGCTTAGTTCTGATGCCACGGTTGGGGCCCCTTCATTTCACTCTTAAAATTGTACGGAATCGTTTCTCATATTTTGTAAGAAGGGTCAAGGAAGCCTTCTGTACCTTGTCTAAGAAGTATGTCTACCACATACTTAAATTTATGAAATTAAAATATTATACTTTAAAATGTAAAATATTCGAAGAATTTTGAAACTAGAATAATAAATTTAATAGTTAAATAAAATTAAAATATAACAATTATAAAAATTATTATTTAATCAAATCAAATCGAAGCTTCGAACCACAAGATTTTATAAATCAAATTTACCAATAAATTAATTCAAAAATGGATGTTTAAAGTCCCAAAATATATTTTGAATCATTTATATATCAATTTTCTTTGATTTATTTTTGAGTTCATCTTTTTTCTGATCTGCTTCTTTGGTTAAGATTGGTAGTAAACTTAATGGGTCAAAATTAGGGTTTAAGGTTCCAGGTGGAAGGTCGCACATCATTTCGATCATTGTTCTCATTACAGCTTTATTTTCTTTGATAGAAACACCAGAAGCTTTTGTTTTAGCTGAACTTGATTTTGTTCCTTTATCGTCATACAGGTTATCACTCATAGATGATGAGCTATCAATGTCTGTTTCCTCGAGTCCATCTTTTGGTTTATCAGTATTTTCAGTCTTTAAATCATTTAAAATTGTTTGAGCTAACTGATTCACAGTGTGACCCTTTCCAGCTAAATCTTGCCAGCGTTCAGCTCCACCAACTACATCAGTAAATTTTTCTAACATTGTTCCACCACTAGAAAATGCTATTTATTTTTAAAGATAAAAGTATAAAACATTTACGAAGGTGCTGATTTCGCCAAATCCATATATTTTAGATAATAGAAATCTCTTTGTTGATTTAATGCAGTAAACCGTTCTTCTAATGACCTGACACAAAAAAGTTACTTTACTTCTACTACTACTAATAATTATGATAATAAAAAATAATAATAAACGCATTTCTTTAGTATCCAAAAGTTATTTAAAATATCTAGTGGAACTTAAAAAAAACTACTTTTCGCAAAAAAATAAACATTTTTCAATAAATAATTTGAAAAAAAATAATAAAAATTCCTTCCCTCGCGCCTGCTTGGCCGGTGGAACAACCGCCTTCGCAAAAAACTGTTGTAAAGCAGTCCATATTGAACATCGTCCTACCGACAGGGTTAACGCAGAAGCAGCCACTTATCCTCATATAGCGAATTTACATATCTCGATAGCTCTCGAGGTAGTTTGCAAACTTGCCACGAACATCGTATGGCGACACAAATTTCAGTGATTTCATGGTTCGAATTTTTTAATGCCGATACAACTTGTAGCACAAGTGTAAAACAAGTTGATGACAAGAGAACAAAACCTTTATTCACTTTAATAACAGAAACTACAAAATTCACGGTTTTTATCCGATTATTTAAACATTTAATCTTTTATTACACTCCACAGAATGTTTAAAACAGACTAAAAAAAGTAAATGTACTTTATGTTTAGAAGTAATATATATTATATTTGTCTAAAAAGTGTTTGTTTGTCGGTCACGCATGATACCGTATTTTATCGAATTAGCGCACCGGTGCGTTTATTAATTATAGATTCCCACACAGAGTGTGTTTATTCAAAGGGTTCGTTTATTCAAAAGGGAGCGTTTATTCGTTTCGAGTTTTAAATTTTTGTAATCAAATTTTTGGTTAACTTTCACTATTTGGCGGCAAAAGTATTTTTTTTAAAAAAATCAAATTAATTTCTTCAATTTGTTGAGACGAAAAAAGCAGAAAAAAGATAAAAATGATTAATAACTTTGTTTTTTAAATATTGTTTTAATATTTTAACAATATTTACATTTTATATGTAAAAAAATATTAAATGTTTTAATAATTTAAAATATTTGATTTTGAAATAACTATATTAAAATCAAGAACTACATTAAAATCAAATTTTATTGTCGCAATATATTTCGGTGGATTTTCCACCATCTTCAGGCTGAATTAACAACAATTTTGCTGTCTTATATATAGCAAATTGATGATTATGCAAATATCTTGTGTAATAACTAATTAATATGGCACTGAATTTAATTGTAAATATATAGTATGTAAATATATCATTTATTGTAAATATATAGTATGAATTCGGAAATATATTGATCAAGAAAAATGAGAAATGGTGAATGCGCTTGTGATATTAATAAATGTTGTAAAACTCATATTGATGTTGTTAATATGACGACCACAGCTCATGTGACAACGAACATTATTGGATACGAAAAATTCGATGGATCCGAGTCTAAATTAGATGACTTCATAAAAAATTTCGAACGTTATGCTGATATTATGGGTACAACAGAAGATAGAAGAGTAGTGATGGTGACGATCTTCATGACTCAATTAGCAATCACAAAATTTTCAGAAGCAGATAGAAATACGTATAAAGAAAAACTGAAAACGGTATTTGTGAAAGAAAAATCTCTGCTTGACACAATGAAGGATATTTTAAATTCCGGTGTGGATCTTTAGATCCGGAAGAAACTTTCAAAAAAGCCGAAGAATTAGTAACGATATTAACAGAAAGTAAACTTTCTAAGAAAAAGCTGCTCAACCTTGTTTGCATGAATATGGTTGACGATTATGAGGTGAAAAGAGAATTGAAATTGGAAGGAGCTACCGAAACAAAGGACATAAAAGATGTACTTTCAAATATGTATGAACTACACAAAATGGAAAAAGAAGTAACAGTCGCAGCATACAATACGGTAGGTAAACATGAGGAATGGAAAACGGTAGGTAAACGTAAACCACACTATAAAGAACGAAACCAACAAAGAAATTTCGAAAATAGATACACTAATCAAAGAAATAATGAATAAAAACCGAGAAATAACTATTCAAAAGTTGTAAAATGCTGGGCATGCCACTAAGAAGGACACATAAGAAGAAACTGTCCAAATATAAAGTGTTCTTATTGCAATAAAAAAAGCAATATCAGGACGCAATGCTACTTGAACAAGGATAGATTTAAAGAAAGAGACAAAGATGCCAGAAAAAAATGAGTGGCAAAGAACAAATAATCCACGAAATCACCAGAAGCATCAAAATCGAAGATATGATATTGCAGAAATGCATGATGAAAACGATTACAACGAATAAGAAGAAACACGATCAAATGTAGAAAACTCGAGGCAACGAATGTTTACAGATAATAGACAAGTATATGGACAAAGACCAGGGAAACGAGGATGCACGATCACAAGGAGAGGTTATCAGTGTGCTTCACTAAAAAGTAAAAATGTTTGTGTATGTAATGGTATGTATGACTGTATGTGTGATTGTGTGTTTTAAGATAGCCCTCTTGAAGTTTGTGAATTAGATTGTTGGAAAGAAGAATTTGAAACATACTGTTTTGATAAGGAGATAAAGACAAAATCGAAAAAGTTGAAACAGGAAGAAATGTTGAAAATATCAAAGCTCAATATTAGATATGACAAATTGAATGGAAGACCAAGCATTGAATTTAATACAAAGAATATGAATGTTGAATGTCTTTTGGATACCGGTGCCAAAGTAAATGTTGTTAAAGCAGATATATTTAAAAGTACGAAAGATGTTCAGATAAAGAAAACGAGTAAATGCATTCATTCTGCAAATGATTCAGAACTTATAGATTATCGAATTGTTAAATTAAAAGTAAGAATTGAAAAAATGAAGTAAGTAAGAAAAAATTTTAGTTTATAGAATTATGGGAGGTAATGGGTTAACCCATTATTATAATTTCACCATTAATTATTTTAATTATTTTTCTCATAATTATTTTTTCACAAAAAATTAATATCAAAATCATTTAAATCTTAAAAACAGAAACACTTTAAACGTACACTTTTAACAAATACGAAACGTATTCTAAAACATTAATATGAGAAAGCTAAAACGTTAATTTAATCTTACTTCAGGTTACTTTCACAGGTTACCAATTTATCAGAAGTTGATTTGTATTCTGTTAATAGAATGTTGTACTTTTTGTCGAGGGTATTGTATTTTGAAGTTGGTATTGAATCAGCGAAAATTGCTTTCGTGTCACTTATTTCTTTAACAACTTCAGCATGAGCCTTTTTTGCTTGCCTAAATAATAACAAATGTTCTATTTAAATTAATTGCAAATGTAATACAAAGAAAATATTTGAAAAATCCATTTAAATAATAAATAATTAATAATTTCGTTATAATAAAAAATACAGGTAGACATCAGTGTACACCGGTTCAGTTTACACCTATTTCGTAATAAGGCCGCTACGCAATCATAATTGACATTCCCCGACTTTCATACACTGACTAAGAATAGGCCGATACTGGGATTTTTTTTCTGTGCGAGCGATTTTAGATTGGTCGAAGTTATAGCTGAAAATGTGACAGAAATTTTAGGACATCCTGAATAGTTAATCTCAAACGAAGAATAAAGAATTTACAAAGAATTAAGTTTTCAGAAGGAAAAGGAAAAAATAAGAAAAAAAAACACGAAGAGTTATAAAAACAGATGATCTGAAACATATATGAAACATATTTTAACTAAGGACAATTTGAGCGATTAAATTTTTAATTTATATATTGACTGAGAACGCAGTAGAAATGTAAAAATAAGTATCATTACATCCATTCAACCATATTCCAAAATTTAATAATTTGAAATTTTAATCATTTGAAACATGATTTAATTAAACTAATACAAACATTTCAAGTTAATTAAAACACTGAATCAAATGCCTTAAGTCTCCAGTTACATCAACATACACAGACCGTGTAAGGTGGGAAATTATCAATAATGCATGAAACAGTGCTCATGTACAAATAGTGCCATAAGTTCGCTGGTTGACGAACTAGTCGATAAGACACCCTCCAGATGATTCATTAGAAGAGACGTTGGCATTGCCCTCCTCCCTTTCCATCAAATTGTCCTTGCCCTTGCAAAATACTTTTGTTGAATTGCTTTTATAGATTTTATCTTCTTCTGGCTGTAACTGTACTGTCGTCGTAAAGGCCATCTGATGTATCTGCCTAACGTGATTCTACATTTTGAAGACTTTTATTGCCACGGTAATACCACTCCAGTTACGATTTCCCACTTTCTTTACTGCAATTTTATGGAGAGACAGGCTTGATGAACACTTCCTCTTCGATCATCAACTCAACAATGTGGTGTGTCACCATTGATTTATAATGAAGTAATGATTAATGGATATGCACATTAGCTTATTTTGTGGTAATGCTTGGCCTAAAAAGATATAGATGATTGAAATACATTGGTCAATATAGAAATATGGGAGAGTGATGATAGTTCAGTTTGATTGTAGATATGTAAGATAAATAGAACATTGCATAACACTATGATATTTGTTTTAATATAAAAATCAATATCTACGAAAATATTATATCATTTGTTTTATTGAGGCTATTTTTGAAAGTGTTAATGTAAAAATTATTTAGAAATGATAAAAGTGAAATTTCCTTGTTCAAGAACTAAAAATGACTTTGGAGCGGAAATTAATCGGTTTGACCGAACATTTACCAGTTTTAAGGAAAGTATATAAATAAATTAAATAAAATAACTAATTTAAATAATTAAAAGTAAAATAATTAAAGAAAATAATTTATAGTTAAATAAAATTTAATTAAATTAAAATAAAACCATTAAATAAAATTAAGTAATTAAATAAAAAATAAAATCTATATTAAATTAAAATTAAACCATCACTTACATATGGTTTCGTGATGGTATTTCCATTTGAGTTAGTGCAAATTAATATATTCGGTTCGTTCTAAGGAATAATAATTATCTTGTTTTCTTTGGAAAAATAAATACAAATCACATGACTTTCTTTGTTTGAACCAACCAATTTTTTCTGTATGCATGTGTGTTAACGTAATGTTAATTGTATAAAGGTAAATGTGTTTGTGAGGAATATTTTAAATTTGGTATGTTGAAATTGGTTTGTTGAATTTTGTATGTTGAGTTTAGTATTTGAAAATGTGTTTCTCCCACCCAGATGGAAAATTGATATTTTAGATGTTCACGATGAATAATTATTCGAGCATAATTTGCATTTTAAAGTACAGCATAAGATATTTAAAAACTTTAAAAATATTAAATCGTTTCAAATTTTCATATTAAAATTTAAATAAAGTAAATAGTTTTAACTAAGTTTTAAATTAAATAAATGATCTTTCTTTACATAAAATTATTTTTTAAATAAAATTAATATGTAGATAGAATTATTACTAAAATTACAAAATTTGAACTTTAAAAATAAAATCTGAAAATAATGAGAAATTTGTTCGAATAATTGTTTATTAAAAAACATTAACTAAAAGTTATTAATTTAGAACGATGTTGAATTACGAAAGTTTTGCTGAGAGTTGTCCAAGAGACAATTCTAATTGTATTGAAAATAAAAGTGTGAAAACCCATGTTGGTGTTCTTAATAGTGTTGATTGATTGTATGTGTGTGTGTGTGTGGTGAGAAAATATTGATTTGTTTCACAATTATAATTTTTTGTTAAGAAAATGTGTCAATTCAATTGTTCAAATAAAAATGTTCAGTGTTATGTTTCGTTACAATAAAAAAATAATAAAAAGTGTGTTAAATTCTGTATCAATTCATCAATTAATTGAAAAATACAAATGATTAAATCACGTCACAATTATTTGATAAATAATAATCCAGTAAATGGAATTGTGTCAAATTATCCTCCTAATCCATATAGACCTTTTAAAGTACATTTGCTTAATAGTTATCATTTAGAAACTCTTTTACCTGGTTCCAATTGGGAAAAAATATATGATTCAATTATGCCTGATTTGTGTTATCGAATTGGTTCTCAATTTAATGTGGAAGCAAGGTTTCAGCTTCAGACCTCAATTCAAAATTTAACAATTTAATGTCTTCACACTTAAAAATAAGTGTTACTTAACCCAGGTCACTAAAATAGTTTTAAAAATATCAAAACGGAAAATTTTGTAAATCCTTGAATAATATTTAGTACCGCTGAGTTCCTGCTTTGGAAGGTATTTCAAGTTAAAGACAATATAAAAGATACTAAATATAAATTAGTATTTTACTGCAGAGCCATTCGGAGCATTATCGGATCTTCTTCTTCAACAGTTTCCTTTTCTTTCTTAATTTGCTCTATATCATCCAATTGTGTTCGTAGCTCGTTTATATCCATTATCAGTAACTTTCTTGAATCAAATTCTTTTCGATAAGCTGCATGTTCATTTTTAAGAGTTTTCGACAATTCATTAACCTGCAAAAATATAACCAAAACTTTCAAGTTAATTAAATTTGATAAATTACTTCATACTGTAATGTAATATTATTTGCTTCTTGTTCTGAAAGTTTTTCGGTAATGTTTTTCTTTTCCTGTTTTAATTGTGCTATTTCTTGAAAGAGAAATATGAAATTATTTACTTATTATTATTTTTTATAATTAATATAAAATTATTTTTTGGATTATTTATTTATTGATATTTTTTAAATAGAGATATTTTGTATGTCTGTTATTTTGAAATCGTCTTTGATTCGATATTATCTTTTTTTGTACTTTATTATAATAAATAAATTGAAGAGAGACATTGATATAAATGAGAATTATATCGTGAAATGAAAGGATGAAATTTTGTGTAAAACAATGATTATCGAAAGTAGAATATTAATCAGCAATCAAATCGAATATTTTGCCAATTATCACAGCCATGATCTAAGCATCAACAAATAGGTTTCAGTTGCAAATATTTATATCAGCTCGAGATTTGAAATCCAAGATGACTCTTATATTAATATTCTCTCCATGACACCGGAGTGCAATGAACTATTTATTCGACGTCAAAAACGATGGGTGCAGCACTGAACGTTCCAGCCAAACTCAATCACCAATGATAATTACATTTGTACACTAAATTAGCTTGCACTAAATTTTCAGTTTTGGATTTTACTGTAAGATAATTTCTTATTTTGAATTTTTTATCGACATTTTTATAAAGGTTATTTTTAAATCTTTTGAAATTTTCTGAATATGGAACTTTTATAATTTTAATGCGTTTCCTTTCTTCCTCAATAATTTTGTTAGATTGGATTCTACTTAGCATTAATTTAATATTTTTTTCTATTTGTTTATTTCGGGTACATCTTATTATAGAAACGTTTCCTAAGTATGTTAAGTGCCTCGTTCTTGTAGTGTCGAAGATCTTCGAGGCGAGGACCAGGTTGTTTCTCGGTAAAAACACAATCAGTCAGCTTGGGGTAGTCTGAATGTCAGGTAGTGGTTGTGCTCCGAAATTTGGGTGAATAGAGCACTAAGCGTTGGCAGGTATCGTAGAGAAACCAGCATGCACACGGAATTTTCGGTCGAGCTTGATGGCTGTTTATGGACAGCAACGTGGAAATGGAAGCACGATGAGGCGCTGCTGGAGATACTCCGCGGGGCCACTGGATATGAGTTAGCCAAGCACTTAGAAGACAAAGTGAGCCAGGAATTAATGCTTTGGAAGAGCAACGGATGACTTCTTTCTTTTGTTGGCAAACTGAGGCCGACTCTACAGTTAATAACTGTAACGAAAACGGCCAAGGGGGAAGTGAAATTGGTACTAGACTATTGATCTTTAAACGAAATCATGTCTAACCACACTACAGAGTCACGTTTGTACAGAAAGCCTGCGCATGTAGCGAAGTATGTGCAATTTATTCGAATTGTACAAATAGAACACAACATTAGGGTAACATTAGACAAATTATGTACAGATGCACGAGTTAAAAAACAATTAAAACAAGAAAATACTGAAGAATACAAACAAATCATTAAAATTCCATATT
>MQRK01219657.1:0-10081 GCA_001938485.1 Girardia tigrina
GATTTGTGATGAGCGTTTTAGTGAGTTAGTCGTTTTAATAAAATTTTATCGATTTATTTTTATCGACTTTTTAATTTAAATTCAAATCTTCCATATTTCTATGGAAAATCCAAATTTAATTTAATTTACTTTTCGCCAACAGTAAATTTACTTTCGCCTCTGCCATTAGTGAAGGCGAATATAAAAAATACAAAAAAAATAAATAATTAAAAAATACACGACATACCCAAATCAAAAGGGTAATAAATAAAAAAAATAAGCAATCTCAAAAAAATAAAAAAAAGGCATAAATCAAATAAACATATTTTACCATGATAAAAAAAATACATAACATCGTATATACTCTCGACAATATCTTTATCGCTGATCATTCTGACACATACGAAAGAGACCCCAACACTCAATTAATTTACCTTATTTTTACCTCAACAATAAAAATACTTCAAACAATCATTCCTGTCTCTCAATAAAAAAAAATTATTCTTTAATTTTTTTGTGTAAGGCCTTTACAATCATGGAACATAACGATGAATCTTTGGAGATGCTGATCGACGCGGTGTTGTGTGGTTTGAGAGGTGCACCATGTGAAACGACAGGTCAGACTCCTTTTCAGATGATGTTCAGTTGTCCAATGCGGGGACGGTTCCAAAACATAGTTGTAAATGTTAAGCCTGATATGGTCCCGCAAAGTTTAGAGAAGCGATATTCAAAGAAGCGTGGATCATATAGTCTATTTGCTCCAACAAGCAAGGTTTGGTTTAGATGTGGTCGTGGATCTAAGTTCAATAATGCCGCTGTGGTCTCGAAAGATAGGTAAGGGTTCTTATAAGTTGATTTTTTCAGATGGATCCACCAGGAAAGTTAATCAATATCACATGAAACATGGGCATGTGGAAGCGGATGATCCCATTATGGACGATATTATTTGGACGGACCTGTTGAGTTAAAAAGATAGTAATGTGAGTGAATCCGAAAGATCACCAATAAGAGAACGGCAAATAACGGATCCGCAAGTTACGGAATCGAGGGTTGTAGAACAAGTGATCGATGAAAGTGTGAGAAAGAACCCGCCTCGAGAAGCAAGAAACAGGAGACCGACCAGATTCTTATGAAGACAGAGGAGATGTAACGAACAGTTTAATATGACATTTGTTTGAGTAAATGAAAGCCATGTTGGTGGTAAAACGATTTTCAATTTAAAATGAAGATTTCGTTATTAACTCGCAACATATATGCTGATAAAGGGGCCGTCCATAAAAAACATGAAAAACAGTGATTGAATCCACATAAAATTGAGATAACTCTACATAGTTCGCATCGAAACGGTTCTATCTGTACAGTTCCTTTGCCAAAATGCTCTGAGAGTCAATTTAACTGATTGAATGTTAAATCAACACAGAATTCGAAACAATAAATAATAAATTATAATAATTACGATTTAAAACTTAAAACAGAAACTTTCAAAGTCGAAAATTCAACTCCCCCGTCATATATGACGGGTCTTTTTCTAGTTTATAATATTTGTTATTATTTTGATCGGAGTCGAGTTTCACGACTCCGAATAAGACTCGGACTCTGACTGTGACTAGAACTCCGACTTCGACTCAACTTTCGACTACGACTTCGACTCCGACTCCCCCTCAAAATACTTAAACTCCTTGACTCCAACTATGACATCGCAGCCCTGGAAAAAATACACTTTTCTCACCAAAAGAGAAATTCAATCAGTTCTTATTCTTTAAACTCTTTTTATTTGAAATTTGACTTAAACATAATTATTTTTTATTTTTATGTATAAACAATTATGGAAAACCACTAATAACACGTTCATCAGTGTTCTTATATTATTGCAGCAAGATCGCATCAAAGTTGATTTAAATGAATTGTTAAAATCTCCAAAAAAATACTAAAAATCCATGCAGAGCATGTTGTGTTGCACCATTTACATGTATATCTTGTACAGGGGATCCAAACACAATTCAAGGGGGTCGTAGATTAATTTCCGAAAAATGAAATTTCCCTAAATTTTTATAATCCCTTAGCTTGAATGTTGCCTTATCATTTCATATGATTTGGTTTTTAACCCTTTATGCAGTCAATTAATTTCTAAGAGTTAAAAAAATTTAATTACTTTTTATGAGTCTATTAAAAAGTTTTTGGTTGCCGGAGAGTTACCCACACGGATAATTGCCGACAAGGACATTTGCTCACAGGATAAATGCCCACAGTTGATGTTTATATATGATGCCGAATTTGTATTATTTCCGAATTCATGAAAATTTGCAAAAATAATTTCATAGAATATTTTTAAAAAATTCAATGTAATATTAAAAATTCTGAGTTTAATATAAAATTTCAATTTAATATGAAAAATTCTCAATCGAATATTGAAAATTCTGAATTTAATATTAAAAGTTCTCTGGTTTGGAGAAGCACTTTTTTTGGATTAATAGGAAAATAAATTATTATAAATTAGGATTTTAGGAATAAAGTGACATAATTTTTCTATAAATTAGGAGTTTTTTGAATTAAAGTAAAATAATTTGTTATGAATTAGGATTTTTGGTAATAAAATGAGATAACTTTTAATAAATTAGGATTAATAAACAAAAATGAAATGATGCATAATTTTTCTATTTTCTCCTTGAGTACCAAATATTTTGCTATTATAAATCCTGTTCTAGAAAATTTTTATATTATAGAAGTTTTAGATGAGTAATTCTCGCTGTTGTGAAAGAGAATATTTAACTAAGAAAAATATATTTGAATTAAAATTTACAATAATCAATATTAAAACAACACACATTCCAATACATTAATATTTACATAATTATTCCACACTCGCTTAAGAAAATTTGGTTTTAGAAATGCTTTATGAGCACAAGAAATTAATTTCTTTTCATTTTCTCAAAAATTCACGCGGCTGTCCGGTCTTCAGCATAACGTGGGAATTGGGAAGAACACAGATAAATAACGAAACTAAAATAAATTATAATAATGTATTGTTTAAATATTAATCATGAGTCTTACATATCACAACCTTCAAAAGTTTTTAAATTTTTAACTAATGTTAAATATTTGTTGTGGCTTCAAAATCTCATTACGAATAATCTTAAATCATAGATCCAGATCATTGTTTAACCTGGTAAAATAGTTCTAACTGAAGAAGGTTTACAGTGGATTCATGAATATAATCTATAGAATAAACTGAAGTTAAACTAAAATACCGTCACCCCTCGTTAAACAGCCACACTAAGTTCTTAGCGGCTTATCTATGTTTCAATGAATTATCTACAACCATTAATTTTACTTATTTCTGTTTTTTTTATAAAATCTATTAATGGGACTGTTTTGGTCTTGAACCAACTTTTAAATTATGTCTTCAATTTTAACCCCCAAATATTATGTGTTATTTTTAGTGGCTATTCTCATCACCAGCAGTTCAAAATTACATATACCAGAAAATCCTGTATTTGTTTTAAATCAATACAGTTTATTTTGGTTTAAAATAGTTTGTGATAAAAGACTGGTGGAAATTGCTAAGTTCCAAACGATTAATAACTGCTGACAACTTGAAAGCCACAGAAACATCTTCATCCATCAAGGGTGGACTTTCTAGATCAGTCAGAATTGGATCGTTTCGCATCCTTAGCATTTGGGACAAGCATTGGGTTTTCTTCGTCTGAATCTTCATTTGTGATAATGTCGTCAGCATCACTTTCTAAAAGAGAAATTACAAAATTTCTAAAGATATTCAAAAACTTTACATCTTACAGTGTTGTATGCACCTACTTTGAACTAGGTCCAAAATAAGCTCTGTAGATAGCATTTCTTCCATTTGTACAGTCTCATCAACTCCAACAAATTCTTCAAAAGACATAACATTTTCATCCGGGATTGCCAGCATCGTCAAAACTCGATTTACTTCTGGCCCATTAGAAGAAGGAATAACAGTATTTCATGAGGAATGATTTCAGTATGTCTCCAGCAATTTGTAATGGTGTCATTCCTATTTTTCGTTCTTATTCATATTTTTCAAGGCATCTGTACCTTATTTAATAACATTAATACCCAATTCTAATTTCATTGATTTCCACATTTTTTTCTCAAAGAGGATCTTACAAATCTTCAGCAAACAATACATCAGTCAAACACATTCTTTACATTCTATACACATGTCAATTCGAGACAAAAGATTACACTCACATTGGCGGTTTAACGACGGATCCATATATTTATGTTGTTATTTTCTATTGGCGGTTGGCGGATTTCGAGGAAATGGCGGTTTAAAGAGGTTTTCAATTGTATATAAAACGGTTTTAGAAATCTCTTGACGGTTAGTGAGGGTAGCAGTTTTACGAGGGAAGATTGTATTTACAATTTTGTTTCGACTGATAAAAGACTTTGTCATAAAAATGATTCAAATTTACTTTATTACGTTTTTATTTGTGAAAATGGTAATAAATTGATAAAAAAGTCATCATTTCATCACAACTGTTTCAGAAACAGCTTGGTAGTGAGTTTTCCGTATAAACTTATTTTCAAAATATAAAGCGATTCGTTTATTTTTTCAATAAATATCTAATTAATTAATTAATTAATCAATAAAAGTCATTATCTGATAAAGAAAAGTTTAGGAAACTTTAAATTTTTCATTGAATCGGTAATTATTGCGACATTTTGATAACATCTTTTATGTTTCTTTAATTGATTCAGACATATATTTATTGAAAAGCAAATGTTCTTAATAAATTTTATTTCTTATACATAATTTTAAATGTAGTTTAAATTTTTTTTAAAAAAAAGTCTTGTAAAATAAATTACAAAAACATTAATCAAAAAAATATATTTTATCTTTTTATAAAATTTAATTAATTTTTCATTTTATTTTAAGACAAATTGAGAAAGAAGTTCAAATTAAAATTTTAATTGGTAAAATATTGTAAATTTTTAATCTAATTAAAAACAACTTTAAGTTATAATATTTATGACAGCTGTTTTTAATTGATAAATTTCTAAAATTAGTAAATTTAATTATATTTAATTAATGATTATAAATTATGACAATTGCAATAAATTATAATTATTTAAAAAAAGAATTTTTAAAGCACAAAAAGTTTAATGGATGATCCATATTGGGTTCTTGATCAACAGACATTGTCATCAACACAAAATTTTATTTCTACCACAATTTCTACCACAATTTCAACCACAAATATTTCCGAGGAACTTTTTCACTTTCTTTTTACACAACCATTATAAATAAGAATTGGTATAAATATAAATATGGTTATTGTTTTTTTACGAATTAAAATTCTATACTTTTGTTTAATAAAAAATTATAAAGTGAATTAAAATTTTATCACAAAGATCTTGTTGCGTCTTTTATTAAATTTCAATTTTATTGTACCTTTAAATTTACCTATTTCTAAATTAAATTTCCAATTTCTATACAATAGGATTTTCAATTTCGTTTTCATAATAGTTTTAAAAGTTACTTTGGATTTAATAATATTTTGAAAATAGAATTTAAACTCACAATTTCGTTTAATTTAACAATTTTTAAATTACCCCTTTTTTACATAAAAAATAAAATTATATTTCCATTATTAATTATGTTTTCCAAAATAAAATTAAAACCGCATTTTCATTTAAATCGATTTAATTATTTTACAATTATATTTTGATTCCAATTACAATTACATTTTTAATTTACTTCGATTTAAAAGTTACTAAAAATAGTTTAGTTTACTTTTATTTCGCAAATAAAATATTAAACTTTATATTACTTTTAATTTTATTTCAATTAAATATTTTCATCAAATTTGAAATTAACTTTTTCACTTTATAATAAATCTTTGCATAAATCTTTTAAAAAACCTACCGTAAAATTTATTTTATTTCTTACATACATTATTTTTACATTAAATTTCTGAAAATCCTATTTTAACATATCTATAACAATATTTTACGGAACGTAATTGTTTAATTATTGATTGTACATTCAAAATTTTTATGAACTCAACAACGCTCCCAACAATCCACAAGTGAGGCGCTGCCTTCCGTCGTTCTATTCTTTTCTATTGATTTTCCTAAACAAAATGTTGTCCAGAAAGTCGTTGGTTCAAATTTGGATCCCTACAAATTAAAAGATCCAGATCTTCTCATATCAATGGTGCCGAATAAACCAGTTCTGAAAATGGATGGCGCTGTAGCATAAGACCTATACCGGATCGATATCGTAAGTTTACAAAACGAGTAAACGATGTCGTGTAGGAGGGTGCTGTGGTTGCAAAGAAGCATTAGCATGAGTTGGTGTAGACCGGCCACGGGTACAGATCTTGGTAGTAGTAGCAATTATTCAAGTGAGATTCTTGAAGACTGAAGTGGAGAAGGGTTCCATGTGATGCCCTTAGATATCTGGGTCCGCACGCGCGCTACAATGGCAGTAACAGCGAGTTTTATTCCTAGCTAGAAATGACCGGGTAACCTACTGAAACACTGTCGTGTCAGGAATAGTGGATTGAAATTATCCCACTTGAACGAGGAATTTATAGTAAGTACAAGTCACTAACTTGTGCTGATTACGTCTCTGCCATTTGTACACACCACCCGTCGCTACTACCGATTGAATGGTTTAATGAGATTGTTGGATTCTAGTCTAAGAAATAGCAACATTTCTATGACGGGGAAAAGACACTCAAAGTTGATCATTTAGAAGAAGTAAAAGTCGTTTATTGTATTTAATGGCGGAAGCTTTTTGGATATTCGTAAGATATCTGAATGGCGGAAGCTGTTGAGATCGTTTATAATATCTTGATAGCGGGTGCTGTTGAGATCGGCCAGGGTTTCTGTATAGCGGATGCTGTTTGGATTTTCGGATTAGTGGTGCTATTAAGTGAGTTTTAGAGAAAATTAACTCATTTTTTTAACAGGAAAATGTATAAAATAAACAAAAATAAAAAATAAAAATAAACAAAAAAATAAAATGTATAAACAGAAGTTTATAAACACTTAAATTGTTATAATATTCTAACTCGACTATTATAATTATATTTAAATATGCTTCAGCCATCCAGATTGCTTCCACAATCCAGATAGCTTCCACTAATCCGAAAATCCAAACAGCACCTGCTATTTAGAAACCCTGGCCGATCTCATAGCACTCTAACCCTAACCCCTAACCCTAACTAATTACTGATAGGACATGTTTTTTATGGTGCAAACCGCGTTTGAATAGTTAATAGGAATTGAACTTCAACTTAATATTAGCGATATTATATTATCAAAATGTTTGATTCTAATGATCTTTACAATTGCATTACAATTGAATGAGTAGACTTGTACGTTTCTGTAATACCTGTCCTGACCATAATCTACGAGATTCTGCACGACGACCTTTTATGGAAACTTGAATGAAGAAAAAGAATAGAACCATAGATTGGAGCGTGTGACACGACAGAAGAACCACAGTTGTGGGCCCGATTTTGACCTAATGTGCATTTTTAGCCGTATATTCAGAATATAAAAACGTGCTACCCTAGTCATTACTTTACATATTACTTTACATCGGCATAATTTTTTCCTCTAAGTGCACATTTCATTGGAGAGAATAGATAGTAGTCAGATAGTGAGAGATCGGGGGAGTATGGTGGACGTGGTAGTACGGTGAATCCAGCGCATTCAGCTTGTCCTTGGTCTTAGCTGCCATATGCGGATGAGCATTATCGTGGAGATAGTGAACATTGCGGTTTCCTCCACGGAGCAACCGTCTGCGCCTCTGCTGAACGGCGATAATGAGATGATCCAGCTGAGTACAGTAGACATCCGCATTAATTGTAGCATTTGGAGGTAAGATATCTAACAAGAGCAGTTCTTTACTGTCCCAAAAGACGGAGGCGAGATGCTTTCGGTTTGTCAGTCTTCGTGCCGGTGTTGCAAGTGGGTTTTCATCCGATTTTTTCCATGATCTATTGTTGAAAGCGCCTTCGTTGTCCTAGTACAGCCATATCTCAGTGCAGGTGAGTATTCTGGACAGGAAATCATCCCGGTGATAACTATCCAATATCTGTTGACAATTTTTTTTGCGATTATCCTTGTTCTGTTGCGTCAGAGCGTGTGGCACCCAGCAATTTTCCAGGTACCAGTATCCAATTGCATTCAAGTGCCAGCACATTGTGGTTTTGTCTTGCTCAATTCTCTCTGCAATGTTCCTCGTTGCTGCACGCTTGTCGCAGTCAGAAACTCGATTATCTTCTCGTCTATGTCAAGAGAGGGCCGCCCTTTGCGGACTTGATCGTCTGTATTAAAGTTGTTATCACAAAAATTGGAAATCCACCTTTCACATGTTCTCTTTAAGACTGTTCCAACTCCAAGGACCGTGTTAATTTCGTCAGTAATCTGTGAGCGTATTAAATCCCTTTTCCAGCAATAGTAAATTGATTTACGAATATCATAGCAATTAAAATCCATTAGGATGATGAGAATGTGCGAAATTTACGAAAATGATATTATTTTATTAAAACTAAAATTCATTTAGAAGAGAAAATAAAAATTATCGGACATATGTAGATCGCAAATGCTATTTTATCTAATTCACATTTTATAATGGATTGCAAATGTATAAGAATTATTTATGTGATGCAAAGATATCTGCAGTTAACATAGATATATGTGTGCGACAAAACTTATGAGGCAACCCTATATATAATAATATAAATACTGATCATAAGATGGAATACATTTTTTTTTAAACGGAACACATTTAGAAATATTTTACTTAGATACTCTGTTTTACACCCTCTTCGTCTAGATTATCTGGATGGTTATCGTTTTGGAAATTTAAATACTATATTCAACATTTTACCAACAACTTGATTTAGAACTACTTTTTGTTGAAAAATAGGACTCTCCCAATAGAAAAAAGAAATCAAAAGACACTTTTAAACATTTTATATATTATCAACATAAACCATCAAATCTGCAATTTCTTTAACAAAAACTAACGCGTTTTAACAATGAAATAATTTTTTTTCTTATTATAATTTTTTAAATAATACAAAACAATTTTGAACAACAATAATAAATATTCTCAAAACCATGGTAATGCTGGCTAGAAAATAGAACATAAAACAACTGTAGAAAACACTTGTTATTAAAGCAGGAAAATGAATTAGAAAACGCCATAATAAAATATTATTTTCTAAAAGGAAAATTTTATTAATTATTAAATTTTAAACTAAAAATATTTTCAAAAGAATTTGTGAATGATAATAATTATTATTATGAATTAATATTATATATAATTCTACTACTATTATATTTTTTGATATCTTGCATCAATCATTAAATTCATATTTAGATTTTCAGCTTTTTAACTGTAAGTAATTGGTATTTACATCAGGGCCTTTTTCAGAAATTTTCACTGGGGAGGCACAAGCAATCTAGAATGGTCATGTGCCGAAATACAGTAACTTTTTTGTTACAGATGGAAATAGTTATTTTTCCTTGTTTTTTTAATGGCTTTTCATATTCCAAACAGAAGTGTTCTCAGATTTAGAAGAAGAACATACATATGTCAACCGACCCAAAACATTTTACGATCAGTCAACCAGGAGTTATATTACGTAACACTTCAACACACGTTACTTTTAAAAAACGAATTTGCAACAAAGTCACTTTCTGAATAAATATCCAGGGTTGGGTTTCTTTCTCATCTTTCTTTCACCCACAAGAATTCTACCACAGCACTGTGAGGATTAAACTATTTATTTATTTAGTTATTTATTTATTTATTTATATTTTTAAATAAATTTAATATATGAGAATTTATTTTTCAAAGTCTTTGGGAATTTTTTTTTATATATTAAAGAATCTGCTCAAATTAAAGTAGTAAATTTATTCAGTTAGCTTTTCTGATGAAAGTCACTTTTATTCGCTCTATCAATCTTTCAATCGGCTTTATTCTTTCCGATCCTTTTCAGATTTCGGCTTCAGATTTTTTTTCTAATTTAACTGATCAAAAAGAGAGTTAAATTTAATACAGTTTAAACAAATATCTTTTGTTTCTTTTCTTTTTCTT